>JBAHVQ010230465.1:0-10309 GCA_036872915.1 Nanipora kamurai
ACCTGTCGAAGACCACAGTCTAGTAGCCGAAAGCTCGTCAAAATAAATTATAATCTTGGTCAGAGAACGTCTCCAATTATTAATTGGTAAAATTCATATAAGTAGTAAACATAGAATACGGGCTCCTACCTCTTGCCAGTAATCGAGAGGGTCAACTATAGGGGGTCACCATTTTCACTTGATTTGCCAAAGGGAGCTCTATAGATGAGGAGAGGGAGAACTCTGGCTTATTAGCCAGGCAAAACCTAAAGCCAAATATGGCCGACATAGAGGTTAAGTAGTCTTAGCATCTCGCTAAACCATGCAGAAACTGACTTGCAAAATTCACCTCCATGTCCACCATGACTGATTTCGCTTGAGGGCCGGGTTAGGGAGATATCTCTCCAGTCATATACAGAGCTTACTGATTTGCTCTCAGATTGCCGTTACAAATCTGCAATTTTGTCCAAAAAGCACTCCTTCCTTGACTATTGTTGTAGAAAATCAACCACGGTTCTTTTGAACTTGCTGATAACTGATTTCCTTCTTTTTGACATGATACTGCAATTTATGCAAGAAACTAGATTGGTGGATGTGAACGTGGTCAAGATTCCTGCAAGCGCACAGGAAAACATCCTATGTTTATCATACAATATGGTACATCAATCAATAAATTTCAGTAAATCAGAATTTAAAATATCTCATATACATGTACTAATCAGATTCCATAAAAAACTTCCTACATTGGTGCTTAAAAATTAAAAAGGATTTTTCATTCCTAATATCTTGTGATCGTTCATTAAAGTCAATACTCCTTGAAAACGAAAGTTTTTTGCGAACAGATTCTGTTCTCACTTTTGGCAACTTCAATTTTGAATTATCTCTCGGTTTTCACTCTGATGGGAAAATCTTTCAAAATGCTATTAAATTTTTCAGGCAACAGATCATTTAAACATTTAAAAACTTCATGTAAACAGATAATTTAAACATTTAAAAACTTCATGTTCGCAAAGTTGTTTCCTAACCTTCCTTACTGAGCACCAGAAGTGCATTTTTACCATATACAATCTTATATGATCTTGAACTTCCAAATTAAATCGGTAGGCCAGAATTCGGACATCCCATGAAATAAATTGTTGTTCTAAAATGTCAATTAGTGAGTCATACTTGTAATTAGAACAGGAAATACGTCAAAAATAGAGAATTACGTAGAGGAAATACGTAAGGTAAAGAATGCCTTCCCGTGTTGTATTATAAATACAAGCTGTAAATGTAGAAAGGAGTTAGTTGGAAACGAGTACGTTAGATCGCAGTAATAAACGCATTTGAAAAGTATACAGTTCCAAGTTGTCTTGAATCAACGGGCCAGCACGATCGCAATCTCCTATCGTAAGCAGGTTGTGTGACACGTGGTCCTTCGAGCCGGATTAAAGATTCAAGGACGTAAAGTAATAATAGGAGCAGAATGTCCGAATTGACGAAAAAGCGACGGGCGAGAAGTGGACATCGAGCGTATGTCACAAAACAACTCGCGAGAGTGAAAGAACTGACTGAGGACCTCTCGGCTAACAACACGACCGCTCTTAACCAATTGAAGCTCACAATCGCCGAGAAGATTGAAACGATATCTCGACTGGACGAACAGATTCTCGAGTCCATAGAAGAAGACGAGGATATAGATCGAGAAATTGAAGAGGCTTCCAATGTCAAGTCTGAAATCTACGGTGGCATCGCAGCCATAGACGAAGTGTTGGCGCGGCCAAAGCATCAAGAATCCCACCCAGGAACAGAGGTAGTCTCTCCATTGAAAGCAAATTCTTCAGTGCGCGTAAGACTGCCGAAGCTGGAAACGAAGACGTTCAATGGGAAGATCCACGAGTGGACTGAGTTTTGGGACTCCTTCAGAAGTGTGATCCACGAGAACGAAACCCTGAACGACGTCAAGTTCACGTACTTGCGTGGAGCCATTGAAGAACCTGCGAGATCAGCCATCGCCGGTTTCTCACCGACGGAGGCCAATTACAAAACGGCTGTTGAGCTCTTGCAAAGACGGCTTGGCAAATAGACAATAGTGCAACGAACTCATATTAATGAACTCGTGAACGTGAAGCCAGTGTCCAACGCCAAGGACAGCAAACGCTTACGCCGTATCTTCGACGCAGTTGAAAGCAACTACCGCAGTTTACAGGCCCTTGGTGTCGAAGAACAGTCTTACTCGGCAATCGTTGTACGTTCTATCCTGAACAAACTACCAGAGATAGTTCGCTTGACGATTTCTCCAGGCAAGAAATACTTGGAATGGACGATGAAAGAACTTGTCGAGGCACTTCATGAGGAAGTGGAGTTAGGAGAAAGTCATGTCCTGGCGGCCGGATGTGAAAACGACGAGGAGAGCTACGAGAAGCGACGACGTTCCCCGTCAACAGCGAGCGCCTTTATGGCCAGACAAGGAGAAAGTGATAGCTGTGCCTATTGCCTTGGGAACCACAGCCACCGAGACTGCAAGAAGGTGACGGACAGAAAGGAACGAATGACATTGCTACGCAAGTATAATCGATGTTTTAAATGTATTCGTAAAGGACATTGTGATAGTTGTTCGTTTTATAGTAAAATTTCTGGTTTTTTTATTTGCTTTTACACATACACAAGTCTTTTCCAATATGGCGGATTACAACAACACACCTTATCTTTTAAGCTTATATAAAGTATCCAAGATAGTCCACGGGAAAACCCGCTGGTAAATTGTAACACAATGTAAACATAGTTTATAATGAGCCAGCGCTCACAACATTTAGCTAGAGATTGTAGATCAAGTATCAAGTGTAGTGCATGCGGGGGGTCTCATGATTTATCTGTTTGTGAGAAACCGAAAGAAGAAAGGCAAGAAAGCAAAACCGTAGCTAATAACAACGTAGTCAATGCTAGCCCTAGTAATCTGCATGTCGGTACGGTTAGCAAAGTCGCTTTGCAAACCGCGCAAGGAATGGTGAAGGGAGAGAAGAGAAAAAGAGTTAGGGTTCTTTTTGATTCTGGGAGCCAGAGATCATTCGTGACCGCACGACTTATGAACGAGGCAAGGTTGACTGTGCGTGGGAAGGAGTGGCTAGAAATTAACACGTTCGGCGGAAGGGTGACTGAAGGCGAATTAAGGTCCGTTGTGGGTGTTGAAATTTAACCTATTTGTGGTGGAGGCGGCGTGCTCCTTGAGGCTTATGTTGTGCCAAAGATATCTGAGGTTAAAAATGATCGTCTTGATTTGGTTAAGCATGAGTACGCGCATTTGACGGATTTGTGGATGTCTGATGTATGTAAGGATAGGATTTCACTGGAAATTGACGTTTTAATTGGTGCTGACAATTTGTGGGCCTTTCAGAGCGGCAAGGTTTTGCGAGGAAGGGTCGATGAGCCAGTAGCAGTTGAGACCAGTCTGGGTGGGGTCTTGTCAGTGCCAGTAAAGGGATGTGACGTAGATGGCGGCGTCAATGTTAACCTTGTCATGCACGAGAACGTGAGCAGCATGAACCTTGGGGGAGAAGTTCAAAGGATGTGGGATTTAGAAACCTTAGGCATTAGGGGAGGTAATGACGTGCACGAGGCGCTGATAGACAAGATAAGGTTTAGTGGTGTGAGGTGGAGGTATATGGTCGAATTACCTTGGAAACAAGGCCACGAGGCGTTACAGACGAACTATGCAAACAGCTTAGTGCGGATGAAAGGTCAGATAAAGAGACTTAGAAAAGAATCAAATGTGTTGGAAGAATACGACAAGATTATTAGAGAGCAGTTAGATGCAGGTGTAGTCGAAGTTGTAGCGGAGCTAGACAAGAAGGAAGGTGTCCATTATCTGCCTCACCAAGCGGTTGTTCGAAGAGATGCGAAAACCACGAAGTTGAGGGTTGTATATGACGCTTCTTCTAAAGAGGGTGAATGACTACGAGCTTGAATGACTGTCTGCATGTGGGTCCATCTCTTACCCCAATGTTGTATGATATCTTGCTAAGATTCAGGGAAAATCGAATCGTGGTAGTTGGCGACACAGAGAAGACATTTCTAAACATAGAGGTTGATGAGAAAGATAAGGATTACTTGAGATTTTTGTGGGTAAAGGATGTTTTCAACGGAGAAGTAGAAGTGGTTGTTTATAGGTTCTGTAGAGTAGTTTTTGGTTTGAATGCTTCGCCATTTTTTTTGAACGCAACCCTGAGAAATCACATAGAGAAATTTAGCGATGTTGATCCAGAGTTGGTCAGGAAGATGCCGTACAGTTTTTACGTAGATGATCTTGTATCTGGAGGTGAAACAACAGAAGAGGTAGTTAATTTGTATGAGAAAGCTAAGATTAGAATGGCTAGCGGTGGTTTAGGTTGAGGAAGTGGTTGACGAATGACGCAGGTTTGAGATAGTGGATACAGGATAGCGAAGGTGAGAAAGGAATCGCAGCGAACATCACCAGGTTAGACGATGTTGAGACTTACGCAATGTCTAGTTTATGAGGGAAAGAAGGTTACTACGAAAAAGTTTTAGGTTTAAACTGGGATTGCAAGTTGCAACAACGACACGATTATGTTTGACTTGCCGAAATTGGCGGAAAGAGCAGAGCGGCTACCCTTAACAAAACGGAACTTGTTAAGTATTTTGGCTGGGTTATTTGATCCCTTAGGCATAATTAGTCCGGTGGTTGTCCCCATGAAGGTCCTATGTCAAGAGTTGTGTGTTAGGAATGTTGAATGGGATGAAGAGTTGGCCGGCGATAACGCAAAGAGATGTAGTGAATGGGTCAGGGACGTAAAGGAAGTGAGATCTATCGACTTACATCGATGTGTTTATGACTGCCTTCGCGAAGAAGTACTGTCGTATGAGTTACACGGGTTCGGCGACGCCAGTGAAAAGGCTTATTGAGCAGTTGTTTATTTCGTATATCGAACGCCATCGGGGGTCCACGTTCGACTGTTGACAGCAAAGACTCGAATTGCGTCACTTAAGGCACTTAGCATTCCGCGCCTAGAGCTAATGTCGGCTGTGATGTTAGCGCGGTTAATGAATTTTGTCCGGAATGCTCTGAAAACACGGGTCGAGTGAGTTAAAACTAGGTTTTGGCTAGACAGCAAAACTGCGCTTTGTTGGATTCGTAATCAGGGGGAGTGGAAGCAATTTGTGCGCCACAGGGTTAATGAAATTTTGAGATTGTCAAGCAAAAAAGAATGGGGGCATTGCCCGGGATTAGACAACCCGGCTGACTTAGGATCCAGGGAGGTTCTTCCGTTGAAGTTGAAAATGAATTCACTTTGGTGGGCCGGCCCAGAATGGCTGGGTAGTGTAGATGAGGCTTGGCCAAATTATGAAGTTTTAGTAACCGAAGAAAGTAAGGAAGAAGAAAAGAAGTCAGTAGTAATGGTGGCTAGCGTGAAGGAAGTTTTGGTAGTTATTAACGTTGTGAACATCGAGAAATATAGCGTCCTAGAGAGGGTACTGAGAATAACTGCGTGGGTTAGTCGGTTTGTACGGAATTTGAAGGCTAGTTTAGAAGGTGCCGAAAGACAGACAGAGAGGTTAAGCAGAGAAGAGTTGTCAAAAGCTGAGAGGGCCTGGATAAAAGCAGCCCAGGCGTAAATGAGAAAACAGGAAAATTTTCAGCAGTTAGAAAAGCGATTTCAACTCTTTGAGGAAGATGGAGTATTGAAGTGCAAGGGAAGATTAGCAGAGTCAGATTTAGCTGAAGAGACGAAGTACCCGATCATTTTGCCCAAGGATAACAGGTTGACAGAATTAATAATGAGGAAGTGTCATGACAGAGTGCACCACGGTTGGTTGAGGGCCACTCTAGCCGAAGTGAGATCGAGATATTGGATACCTAAAGGCAGGCAAAGAGTAAGGACAGTGATAAGTGAATGCACGGTGTGTAAGAAGTTAGAAGGGATGCCGTATCAGGCGCCAAAGCAAGCAGATATACCAGGCTTTCGGGTGAAAGAAGCGGTAGTGTTTGGTAAGACAGGTGTAGACTTTGCGGGCACGCTGTTCGTGAAAGAGGGAGGTGGTGGTACAGCAAAGGTCTACATTGCTTTGTTCTCGTGCTGTGTGAGCAGGGCCCTTCATTTGGATCTGGTCAGAAGTCTTTCGGCTGCAGAGTTTTTGGGTTGTCCGCGTAGATTTTCAGCACGGCGTGGTACTCCGTCAATGATGATCTCGGACAACGCTAAGACGTTTAAGGCGACCGCTTAAGCCTTGAAGAAGCTCTACGGCAGCGAAACGGTACGAGAGTATCTTGAAGGGAACAGAATTGAGTGGAGGTTTAATTTAGAAAGAGCACCATGGTGGGTGGCTTTTTTGAGAGAATAGTTCGTTGTGTGAAAAGATGTCTAAGAAAAGTCCTCGGCCACGCGAGGTTAAATTTCGATGAGTTGTTGACGACGGTAGTGGAAATTGAGGGAACATTAAACTCAAGACCACTAACCTATGAGTATAATGAGGTGGGTTGTGAGGTACTGACGCCATCACATCTAATGTTTGGTAGACGGCTGAAGTCAATGCCAGACGATGATGTTGATGATAAAAGTGGGGATGAGACGAACTGCGGCAGGTGATTTAGGTATCTGGCAAAGAAAAAGCAGCACTTTTGGAATAAATGGCGGAAGGAGTATTTGGTTGATTTGAGAGCATTCCATCGAGGAAAGCTGGAGAAGCACGCTAATGGCATGGAGAAGGGAGATGTGGTTGTCGTATATGAGGACAATGTTAAGCGAGGCAATTGGAAGATGGCTGAAGTGACTGAGGTAATTTTAGGCAGAGATGGGCAAGCGCGTGGAGCAAAGGTTAGAATGGTCCGAAACGGAAAAGTTGTGTATTTAAGTCGTCCAGTTCTATAACTGTACCCAGTTGAGGTTAAAAGAGAAAACAAAATGAAGGAAGATGTGAGCGAGACGAGTGGTCAAAATAATATGAAAATGGTGAGACCAAAAAGAGCAGCGGCGTTAGATTCAAGGTGGAAAACAAAGAGAACGATTAATTTGTAATTGACTAGCTGCGCTAGCCAAGGTGGGGAGTGTGTTCTAAAATGTCAATTAGTGAGTCATACCTGTGATTAAAACAGGAAATACGTCAAAAATAGAGAATTACGTAGAGGAAATACGTCAAAGGTAGAGAATGCCTTCCCGTGTTGTATTATAAATACAAGTTGTAAATGTAGAAAGGAGTTAGTTGGAAACGGGTACGTTAGATCGCAGTAATAAACGCATTTGAAAAGTATACAGTTCCAAGTTGTCTTGAATCAACGGGTCAGCACGAGCGCAATCTTCTATCGCAAGTAGGTTGTGCGACAATTGTTACAGTAATGGAGAGTTGATTCTGCTTTGTTTTGTAAATTATTTCGGCAACATAATGCGAAATATTTTGTCGGATAGTAGTTTTTCTCTCGCAGAAGCTGTTTTGATGGCTTTGTCAATGTGTTGGCTGTAAGTTAGTGACTTGTCTTTTCCTACATCCATGTATTCAGACGATTCTGCCTCGCCTATGTTAATTCAGTTAGGGCCTGTTTATATGATCCCGGCTTGCCGGGACGGGACGCTCTCAAGCCGCCTAGCCGGGAAACTCGGCTAGACGGGATGACGTGTTTATATGGACAGATTTTGCTGCCTGTAAAAGCGCAGGAAACTTAAAAAACAAAATATTCAAGATGGCGCTACAAATAAAAGATTCATTTTAATGTGTATGTTACCTTGCTTTTTGATGTTTTTTCAAATGTTTGATGTTTTGTATATTCTCTTAGAGTGTATAAATAGAAGGAACGCAATTATAATATCTTGTTGATGCCGAAACGTCGAAATGTCGAAGGAATTGTCATCTCGGTTAGCCGGGATATCGTGTTTATATGGAGAATTTCTTATCCTGGCTAACCGAGATCCTGGCAGCGTCTGCCTGGATCCCGGCTAGCCGGGATGAGTGGCGGGATCATATAAACACTTGATAGAGGTTATATTACAAGCGGGATCTCGGCAAGCGTTCCGTCCCAGCAAACCGGGATCACCACTTGTACCTTCTTGAATTATTTAGTTCCTTTCTTGTTCCATATAGAACGAACTCGGTTTTCCCTTTCTTAAGATTTAGGATAAGCTTATTGTCAGCAAACCATCTCGCAAGGTTGGTGAGATTATAGTTTAAGTTCGACTCAATAATTTATAACTCTTATCCGATGAAAAAACTACCGTATTGTCAGCATATCGAAGAATGTTACACTACCGAAGCCGTAAATCAATGTCGTCGTTAATCACTATAAAGTAGAGGGCCACGCATTGATCCTTGTGGTACACCTTTGCCTTTCAGAGGTTACCAAATTAAATGCAACAAATTTTTTTCTTCCAAACATACAGTCTTCAAACCACGACAGTTCTCTACCTTTAATACAGAAATTTTAGTAAGAGACGATCGGAAGTTTTGATAAGAGACGACCATGACTTATTGTATCGAACGATTTTTTTAAATCGATAAGTATTGCACAAGTTAATTCTCCTTCATCAATGTTATCTCTCAACTGTAAATCCACAGAATAAAGAACTGAGGAGAAGGGTCACTCACGTCAGAACCTTTCAAGTTATTGTCCTCGCGCAGGTTGCCTCGGGCATATCCGCCCCCATGTTGGCAGCCAGTAAACTCCGGCGAAGTCAACAACAAATTACATTTATCTCAAAACCTTGGTGGCCGATTTTCACTTTATGGCTGGTACACCTAAAAGAAAGGTTAGCGGACAATTCTTTTTGGTTTTGAGGCTAATTTGGCGGGACGAAACCGACGTTTTCGTAATTTGAACTTTCTACGGACAACACAGTCGTTGTCCTTCATTAAATCAGAGCCTTAGTCTTTTACTATGCCAGTTGCTTGTGTTCTTGAATACTATTTTGGACTGTTCATGATATGTATGATGAAGGGAACCAGGTATGTCGTTGAATACATTCAGTTTAATGCTTCATGTGGTTTATCAGTTGAGCTGTTGTAGATCTTGTGCTCAAGTTGCACGATACTATATAATGTAATACCTGAAGATATGGCCATATGGGTCCTACTAAACACTGCCCGGGACTGCCCGGGACTGCACGGAAGAACAAAATGACTGTCCGGGGACTGCCCGGGAAAAATAAAATGACTGCCCGGGACTGCCTGGTAATAAATAATAAAATATTATTAATGCTAGAGTTACCAATAATGATTCTTCGTTACACGAAGGCGAGAACTTGACACGAAACGTGTCTAAACCATAAAATAGATATTATTCTGTGACCTAAACCGTAATCACTATAGTACAGTCGATGTGTAGCAAGGCTAGGTCTGCCGAAATATGCACACTCATATATAATTCCACAAAAAAGTAGCGGGAAAAAGTTGCACGATTTTTTTGGCTCCGAGCCTCCGACTAGGACACGGACAACAAAAATCGATAAAAATCAAACGGAAAAACTTGTTTTCTATACTGTATAAACGTTAAAACTGTATTAATGGTGGACTTTGCTAATGATGAAAACAAGGTATTGAGATGATAATTTAGAAAGTTAATGATGCACAATATGTAAAATAGGATGACTAATGCATTGTCCATTGACTCAAATCACTCAAACGCATCAGTTGAGCTTTTACAGTGAGAAGCGGTAGCATCTGTAGCAACCAGGGTAGCAACTTTCAATTGCGATTAAAGCGTCTTAATTCTAAAAATGGTAAGAAGATCTTCCCTAGTTGGTGGTAAATGCAAGTGGCCTTGTGGTGTTTGCAGTTCTCAGTGCAACGACGATGCAGTCTTTGTTAAGACTGCGATTTTTGATTTCACGCAAAATGTGAGAAATTATACGACAAAGATTTCAATGTTTTGCGGCAATTGACTTGAGGGTATATCTGTTCTTCCTGCACTTATACTTAAGGTCATTTTGACTACGACAACGCTACTACATAACACTAAAACGAGACTCATCGTACAAAAGAAGGATTTCAATAGTATCCGAGTATCCTGACAATATGAGCCACACTAATAACGTGGAAAAATAACGCGGAAAAACTCGAAAATCGAAATAACGTGGAAAAACTCGCCCTACGGGCTCGTTTTCCCACTGATTATTTCTCGTTCTCCCAAACTCCCACGCGTGTTTCTATAACTGTATAGAAACACGGAAAATGTTTTCTATTTCTAATGTTTTCTAATGTTTTCTTAAATAGTATATATCTTTTTACTGTTGTGTTGACATTTACTTTAGGTATAAAAGTGAACAGTTTTGCTCATATTTTAGCTTCTGGCAGGTAGCAATTATAGTACGGTTTGTGAACAGAAAAGCTATATGAACCATATTTACTTATT
>JBAHVQ010230537.1:0-10306 GCA_036872915.1 Nanipora kamurai
TACCGTCGAGCTGCTATTTATACCACGAAATGCGGACAAACAAACCGAAATTGACTTTCAAATGATTGCAAATGCGCTATTTTCTGTTGTTGAGGCCGCAAGAATTTTGGGTAAATGCGGACAAACAGGCACTGACGTCATCTTGACGGAGCGCTATTGGAGAACATGAATATTAGTGAATTTTTGAAGAGCATTTTCATCAATTATCTAATTTTCCAGTGGTAACAACTTTAGTACTTTGGTATGTTTTCTCGATTGGCCATTCCGCGGTTGAACTGGGAACATGGTTATAGCGAAGATGACAGTGCGAGGTGGGAATATTTTTAGGGACGTGGCTTTAGTTTCCGTTCCTAAAAACTGAAGATGAAATGCAAACCTAGTTACAACCAGGTTACCATTATTTCCTTTGTTCCTGGTATGCCATGTATCGGATTGTAAACGTTAAAAGGTTAAGACAAATAATCTCCCGATTTCTTAGGTAAATAGATTTTTATCGAAATTGGAAACCAGCTAGATATTTCACTGAAGAATAACGACAAAATTGGGTGAGACAATCTAGTCAATTTTTTTGCAATAAAGTTAAAGGATTTAAAGTGAAAAAATTAAATATGTTGTTATTCTAACTTTGTATACTTTGCTTGCCAAGTTTTAAAAGAAAATTCGGAGAAACAAACATTCAATTTAGTATTAATATTGACGCACACAGCGTTGCCGTCATCAATCAACTGGAGCTGAAGCTCTCGTAAGCGACCACCCAGCTGTAAAAAGTAATCGCTTGTTATAATTTGTTCTCGGATGCGAGCACCAACTAAAATGGTTGAAGTTGATTCGTTTACGAGAGCTTGCAACATGCCCAAGGATAACGTGCACAGTTTTTTGACATCTATTTTCTTTTAACAAGTACTGTCTTTCATGAAACAATTTTTAAAAGACTGCTATAAAGAAATTATTGGCACGCCAATGAAAGTTTTATTGCCTCCTGCCTTTAGCGAAATTATTTAGATTATGCGTCAGAGATAATTTGCGCAGGAGTATTTAATTGTATGTTCAGTCACATGAGAGCAATGCGCGGGAAAATGAGAAAGGGGTGGCATACAATAGCCGTGATAAGCGTTATCCTGTCATTCCTTGCTACACGAGGGTCGCTGCAACGCGAGAAGTTCCCACTTCAAATTTTTTGTCCACCTTCCTCCCCGTTTTCTTGACGCTGAACAATATTTTGTATGTTAGTTTTATTGTCGTCTTATGGCGGGCGTTTGTAATACCCCCCCACCTATTCTGTGCTAGGTGTTATAAATACGTTCCTTAATATGTTCTCATATTACTTATTGCGTAATTCATTACAATAAAAAAGCGGCTGTGTGCTTATAATTACGCATATAGCCATCATGTTTCCAAATGGTGTCGGTCTATTTTATTAAAGCACAGAAAACAAAGCTCAACTTAACAAACAATTGGCGGCATTAATTTAAGTATAGGGGAGCGATAAATGGTGATAAAACATGAACGGATACTCACAGCATACGTGGAAATTGTTTTACGATTTGTTGAGATAGTTCTGGATAAAGGAATGTCTCGTGCACTTGAGCTGAAGATCCAACGAGACATCTTTGGCGCGTGCAAGTGCACTGGTCAGCTCTTCATTTACATACTATTCGGAGAATTCTGCCAGTTTATTTGTAAGAAGAACAGCTTCATGAACAGACTTGACTTGGAAAGCGAGTAAACCAAGGAGCTGGTTATAGTTTGGAAATACAACGCCAATATATTTTACGGTGATACCACGGCTGAAATCTAAACTTAAAAGTCCAATTTATATGTTATAAGCCAGAAAAGACCATAAATACAGTGCTTTTATATCCTGGCACGCGGTTACGAATTTGTTAATTCTTATCACATTATTATATTAAAATTCACCAAATATAAGTGTGAGTAGTGCGTTTTTAGCGCGATGTTGAATGATTTCGAGGAGTGACTATTTCTTTAATTTCATGTACAATAATGAAACTAAAGCCAACTGAAATACCCATCTAGGATACGCGGGAATAATTCTCAATTTTTTGGACGAGTGTACGTTGTGGATGGCGTTAGCATAATTCGATATCAATCAATCAAAAATCAAACAGGCACAAGACTAGTGTCCTATCTCAGTTTACGCCACACTTTTGTTTTTGCATCCGTCCGGAATTATCCGTTTGTGCCAGTTGTGTTCTGGGCGATATGAAACCCGGCAATCATTTCTCTTGCGAAGTCCGTCAATATAAAACAGATTGTTTGGCGTGTCGTGTCACGTTACTGCGTTGAATGTGAACTGTGACAGAGAAATAAGGCCGTTTATACAAGAGAAAACAAGCTGCGGCTAATATAAGCCTAGACTAAAATAAGTATCGTAATCGAACTGTGCATTTTTGCGAGCGTTTTCGAGACTTACGTATATTAGCCCGCGGCTTATTTTTTTTGTATAAACGGCGCTATATAAACAGGTCATTGAGCTTTGCTTCACACGAGTGAAGCAAGCACAAGAACGATACTAAAGCCGAGACAAATTATTCGTAAAAGTTAACGTAAGCAATAAACACCAGCAAATGAAATAAACCGTGCCTCGTCATGTTTGTGCTAACGTTTGCTAGTCCCAGTTAGCATGTAACATTTTGTTTATGCTTGTCATTGTGCTTCCATTGCTTGTGAGAACCAGACTTTAATCAGACAGTCTTGTGAAACACGCATGTCTTGTGGTTCTCAACCAAGACGAAGGACCGTACAAAATACAGCATGACTCTCTTTTTACTTTAATTTAGACCAATTTTTACAATGTCTGGTACAGAATTTTATCGTCTCCCGTTTAGGTGATTGAAGTTGATCATACTATATAAAAGCATTCAAAGTCATGGCGTGCGCTCTAAGTTTTTATTTACGTTGTATACATACTGTCATATTCTACAAGTTGCAATGATCGCATTTTCTATAGATTACAAAGTATTTCCTGTTGAACAATGAGACTTATCGTAACAACTGATGTAAAGATTTCAACTACATGGAAAACAAAGGAAGTGAGCGCGACTCGACAATGCGAGAGAAAAGTCAAGTAAAATTCTACAAAACTGTGACTATACAACTATGAATATGTAACTATACTAAACTGACTGACGTTTTGTACCATACCCGTTAATTTGCGGGAAACGGTTTGAAATGTCAGTGTAGAAGATACATTACAAGTCATATTTGACATTCATACTTTCATTATGCATGAAGAGAAAGGTGAAAGAGAAGTTTTGAGTATATGTACTTATTCGTAGTAGGTCCCAGTTGCGTGTTTAAGATAGTCTGGGCCCATAAATATACACTCAAAAATTGCTCTTCCAGCATTTTTTTTCACTGAAGTTTAGAAACTTAACGTAATCTCTGCCACATAAGTTGAGGCGGCAACCAATGGCAATTGAGTAATAACTCATATTAATTACAAAATTTAGCCAATTATAATGCAATAAAATTTTTTCACCGATAAAGTACTTCAATTGGGTGTTAAAAATGTTCTTGATTCTCTAGGCCGAAAAGGTTGCCACAGCTCGGTGCTACAATTCGAATAGAAAAATTATATTAACGGCGAAGTGCCAGTAACATAGCGAAACTACAATGGAATACATGTCAGGAAATTTCTATAGTTTCACTTTGAAAGCGCGCACATAGTGCAACTTTACCCGCAACAATGCGTGAAACAAAGTGGTAAAACGTGACTTCATCAATTTTCGGAATTTTCGATTAATGTGAAATTCTTAACCATCTATTCCAACCCAGCAACACTAGAGAGCTCTTCAAGCTAAAGATAAAGTAAAGAGATTAAATGGCGACCGTATCATCGTCCTTGGAATCCATCATTTTCGTTAATAAATCCCTTTTTCTTTTTTCCTCTTTTTCCCTTTTCTTTTTTCAAATTTTTCGTTTAATTATTTTTTTCCTTTTGAATCCAAAGTCTTAGATGAAGGAGCAAAGACAGTCGTTTGTTGAAGATAACGATGTAGTCACCGTTCTATTCAAATTGTCAAATATCGCTAAAGCAAAATTTTACTCATGACTTCACAATTTTACCACTCTATGGTGCATGTTATATGCGACAGGAATGTTTCAAGATGGCAAAGTTTGGAAAAAATAGATAAGCTGAAAGATTAACAACGTATTCTGACCTTACATTTTCCTTTTACCCTTTTCCTGCCAAGTGTACTTTATTATTTTCCTCTGGCTAACGCCAAATGATTTTACCCGTCAAAGGGTAACATCTGGCTGGGAAAGAGTTAAAGCTTATCCGGAAGCTTATCGTGATTTAAAAGTCACGTCGCCGTCCATGCTGTCGAATAATTGCTGCAACATTGCGTGAAATGTTGTCATTCTGTCCTGTCCATAAGCCATGTCAAACGGCCCACAGAAGACAGTGATAATTTATGAATTCATTTCCCCCTTACCTAACTGTCATCAACTATCATCCGCGCGTGGTCTAACGAAAAAATTTGCTTCGACTACTATGAAAAATTTGAACTGCTCAATGTGAATAACAGTTAATAATAATGCATGATAGTTGGTGACCAAACGGGAAAGAGAGTTTCCATCGACTTCCATGTACCGTTTAACCAAGACGGCTTTACGACTTGCCTCCGTGGTCGGTGATTGCACACCGTCAACTATCTTTAAACCAAGTTGGGCAAAGTGGCTTCACAATTACTTCCTTTTTTTTCACTAATTACTAACTTTCTTTTTTTTTCAAAAAATGTCTCATCGTTTTGTTGCTAAACTAAAATACTCGGGCTAATGTCTAAACCAGACTGCAGAGCTGGAGGCAATAATTAGTCAGGGAGAAAAGCGACAAGAGATCAGGAGCACAACCAGGGTGGATAGGGGAACATTCTACCACCAGCTTCTTTCGCGGAGGAAAAATTTTTCAAAATATCTTGGGGTCTTTTTTTAAGAGGGTGCAGACAATATTTTTAAAAAATATTGGGATTGGAGTTGCACTTTTGGAGTAATTTACTTGCTCTGAAATCAATTTCTTGCCTACTCAAAAAGAAGCAGAATAACTTGTTGGAAATTGTCCCTCTTTACACACCCTGGCTGAGGTAAAAAAGCTTAGATATATCACTAACTCCCAAGACCTCGGTCCCTATTCTCTCCATTTCACAGCCTTAACTCTGATTATTTCAAAGTTCCTTTTTTGTCCTTAACATTTCCTCTTCAAAATATTACACTAAATACACACACACACATACATACATACTCACTCACACACACACACACACACACACGCATATATGTACAGTTATCTACTTGCTCATTAGCTCCCCAACTACATGTTAATTATGTTATTATCTTTTTTTAGATTTTTAATCTTTTTCATCCTGTCTAGTGGCCGAAACCCTATTAAAGTTTTAGGAAATTTTTCTCGGTCAAACTGTGGAACGCGATGTACTCAGAAAAAATCTGAGCTCCAGACGGGACTCGAACCCATAACCTTCTGAATGCTAACCAAGAAAAATGTTCCACAGTTTGATCAGGAAAAATCTCTTAATAAGACTTTATTTGTATCAAAGTGCATATTTAAACATTCGAAAGTTTATTATTAATGATTAAGGCGGTATCCAAACTTGAAGTGGGTAATGATTATTTCATACATTCAATTTCACATAATAAAAATAATGATGTATATAATAATAGTATTAAAATTAGAATTAAAATCAGTACTGAAATCCTCCATAGAACTATCGACCGCTCCAGAATCCCCGGAAAGACTAACTAACCAACTCCAGCTATGATTGGCCGTTGTAAACTTTCAGGCTATCACAACTCGTACAGGTTATCAAGAATTCAATCTACTCGGGGTTTCTGGAGCGGTCAATTGATCTTTGCTAAACACGAACGAGCACTTGGAACCAACTCCGTTAAATTCTCCACATGAGCAGAACAGTGGATTCAACGCTATACAAACTAATTACGAAGAAATAAACGAAGGCATGGCGATGTGGCCCAAAACGTCTATTAGGAACAGTAAGGAAAGTATGACATTGAAAGAGCTCATAAACAGTATCAACGTCAACCACCAAGTGTGCTGGAAAATAACAAGTGCAAAGTGATATGGGTTTCAACGTACAAAGTGACCATGAAATAGCGAAAAGAAGACTTGACACAGCTATTATGGATAAACAGCATTCCAGACATCAGCACCAGAAGATATAATAGAGAAAAGAAAACCCAATAAAGCTATTATGCATAAACAGCATTGTAGACATCAGCAGCACCAGAAGATACAAGACCTAGTTTAAGAAAAATGATAAAAGTTCTAAGAAATTGGCAGGATCTGAATCGAGACATAGCAACTAACCGGTCATTTATAAAGCTGAAGTTATTTCTGTTGTTGTAGGTTCCATGGTAACAATATCTAACAAATTGGAGAAATGCTTAACAGAGATTAGGAAGGACATCAATACGAGGTAAGAAAAAACACAAGAATGAACAAGTTTTGACCCGACTTAGCCCTAACACAAACCATAACATCAGCCCTTACTCAAAGTGCTAAAATAACCCAAAAGGTATCTAACTCTAAACTAACCAGACAACAAACCCTAGCCCGAACACGAATCTTAATTCTGAGAGAAAACGTGGTTTGGTTGATTATGTGTAGATTTAGGTGTGAACGCTTAATTAATCCCCTTTCGGATGATGTTAATAAGTGATGACGTGGACACGACTTGCATATGTTGGGGAAACCTTGATATTATGCGCAAGCCGAATGGAATAATTGTTTCATAATACAATATTACACGTTTCTATGCAACAACTACTAGAGAATTAAGTAAGAGTCAACTGTAAACGGCAAGACATCTCTGATATTCTGGAATTTCGAAATAGTGACCAAATCATTTTAAAACAGTGTTTTTTTAATCGCCATCTCGCGTAGGAAGATGTTCTGGGTAAGGAGTCTCTACTTATTCCTTTTGTCTTTCGGTTTAACCGTCTGTTTTAATCAAATTTAACTAAAGCTCGTCAAATCAACGCATTAATTTGAATTTTAAAGGGGTGCCAGCCCCTAGAGACATTATTTGTGAGTTCCTGCGCCACTATACAACTGCAAAAAGCCCGGATAGAGAGATTTGACGAATTGAACCCCATTCGATCTATACCGGAGAACAGGAGTTCAATACCCGACGCCTTATTCCCCAGTATTAGTACCTTGAGACCCTCAAACCCTTCTTTATTGAGGGAGAGGTAAACTCGTCTCGGGTAATTTGAGCAGGGACTCTTATTTCAAAGAAATTGCATTTTTCAGTTTAACATAAGGAGAACCGTTTAATTAAATGCTAAGATAGCATTAAAAATCTGTCATATTAATAGCTAACTTATTATCTGTATCTATGCGCTTTTATACAGCACAGTGACATCAGGGGTGCTTACTGCTAGTTTATTCACGGTGAGGGTATTAATTCGAAGGGGGACACTAATTCCGACGAATCAGAAAGCTAAACAACATTTGTTTTATTTTTTCCGATAAGAAGCTATTGCATGTGCAGGTTGGAAAATTTTTTCAACTTAAAACTGACACCAGGATCTACTTCAGATGTAAACATTTCTTCGCCGTTGGACTCAGTGAACCGAAAATCAGTCAAATGAAAATGTTTATATTCCAAAAAGTGTAACGATGGTATTACTCTAGCTAAAGCTGCTGCTCCAGCTGAATATATCTTAGTGTTCCTAAGGTGAAGTATCTTTAAATACTTTAACGAACCCATAGCAGAATACAGTTTTCCTACACTATCTTCTTTAAGATTAATGTGCTCCAGTCGTAGCTCCTCCAACAGCTGTAGTGACGGTAACACGTTAGCTAAAGCTGTTGCACCAGTTGAACATATACTAAAGGAACTGAGATCGAGTTTCTTTAAATACTTTAATGAACCTATTGCATTAAATATTTCTGAAGCTATATCATCTTCAACAACGTTGAGGTACAAGCATAGCTCTTCCAACAGCTGTAGTGACCGTAACACGTTAGCTAAAGCTGTTGCACCAGTTGAACATATACTAATTTTTCTGAGATCGAGTTTCTTTAAATACTTTAATGAACCCATAGCAGAATACAGTTTTCCTACACTATCTTCTTTAAGAATAATGTGCTCCAGTCGTAGCTCCTCCAACAGCTGTAGTGACCGTAACACGTTAGCTAAAGCTGTTGCACCAGTTGAACATATACTACGCGAACTGAGATCGAGTTTCTTTAAATACTTTAATGAACTTATTGCATTAAATATTTCTGGAGCTCTATCATCATCAACAACCCGGCCGTCCAAACGTAGCTCTTCTAACAGCTGTAGTGACGGTAACACGTTAGCTAAAGCTGTTGCACCAGTTGAACATATAATAATGGGACTGAGATCGAGTTTCTTTAAATACTTTAATGAACCTATTGCATTAAATATTTCTGGAGCTATATCATCTTCAACATCCCAGCAGTCCAAACGTAGCTCTTCCAACAGCTTTAGTGACAGTAACACGTTTCCTAACACCACTGAACTAGTAGAAGTTGCCTTGATATCACTAAGTATAAGTTTCTTCAAACTACTTAGTGACGAGAGAGGACGGGAAATGACTTTGAGGCACTCTTCGTTGAGAAAACATTTTTCCAAATCCAGCTCTTCCAATGAACGCATTGATGGAAGTACCTGAGCAAGTGCGGACGTACCGCTTAAGTCCATTTTATTTTCACCAAAGATAAGTTTCTTTAAATTCTTCAAATAACTATTTCTACAAAAAAGATTTTCTATATCACTGTTATCAAGACCAGCTCCTTTTAAATTCAACTCTTCTAAAAAGTGCAGAGAAAATACGGCATTTTCTAAAGACGCCACCGCTGTAGATCCTATTCTATTGCTGCCTAATTTAAGTGACTTCAAATTTTTTAATAAACTTATTGCTCGACATACTTTGTCCATGGCATCTTTACATATGCCAGTTCGACTCAGATCCAGTTTTTCCAAGAGAAAAAGCTGTCGAAGGACTTCAGCAAGTTCATTGCCAACATTACAGCCGATCATATTGTTACTCAAGTCAAGACTTTTTAGACATTTTAATGAAGCAATTGTAGGACAGATTATCCTTAGACCATCCCCATCTAGGCCAGAATTCCTCACATTTAACTCTTCCAATAACTTTAAGAAAGGGAGAACATGAAGCAGTACTAATGAAATTGACGAACATCCTCCAATATCACTGACATCAAACACTCTTAAGTGGGTTAGGTTTGTTAAAGAAGACTCTAAATGTTGTAAGTCTTTACTCAATAAATTATTTGAACTTAAATCCAGCACTTCAAGCCGCTCTAAGTTCGTCAACAAACAAGCCAGGCCTTCGGTTGCTGTCTCATTAATTCCAGTGTTCGCTAAGCTCAGGATCTTCAACTGACGAGCTGCCCTAATTAATGTAGAGCATAACACCCAGATGGAATTGCCGATGTGATTAGAGTCAAGCGTCAGCTCTTCAAGAGATGTGCATAGGGAAAACATGTGACCGAAACAACTGAAGTCTTTCGGAATCATGGCATTTGATGACAAAGAAAGAACCTTCAAGTTCGGGAGAAGCGTACACTGGTCAAGTTTGAGAACGTCAAGTGAAGCGTCCCCCACGTGATTATACGACAGGTCAAGTTTCTCTATCGAATTAAGTGACTTCAACGCATTAATTGCAGTTTTAGTTTCACCCAACGCGTTGCCTGATAGTTCTAGAACTTTTAGATACTCTAATTTAGCTAGTGAAGAAAGTATTCCATTTACGGCCTCATCCAGTAAGTAATTTTTAGACAAGTTTAGTATTTCAAGATTTGTGAGGGATGGTAATACCCTAGCCAACAACTGTGCATCTCGTCGGCCCAGATAATTGTTGTACAAACACAACCGTTTAAGACATGAAAATTTAACTAACCCAGAAATAGACATAGATAAACTATTGTTGCTTGCAAACAAAGTTTTCGATAAATCCAGTTCTTCTAAGTTGTTCAACTTTGAAACAAGATTAACAATCATACTTGTTATGTCAACATCGTCAAGGCAGTTTTCTCTAATATGTAGCACCTGTAACGTTGAGGGAAGAGGAAACCTCTTGAGCACTTCATCCACCTTACAAAGACTGTCAATCGTGATTGAAGAAAAGGTCATACTGGGTAACTGAAATCCATCGAGATCAACTAAATACAAAACAAATAAAGATTTATTGTAGCAGCTTGCTTCTCAAGATCGCCTATTTGTCCGAACAAACATTTTATATAGATCTCTTATTA
>JBAHVQ010230558.1:0-10302 GCA_036872915.1 Nanipora kamurai
AGTAAAGTAAAGTAAAGTAAAGTAAAGTACAGTAAAGTAAACTAAAGTAAAGTAAACTAAAGTAAAGTAAAGTAAAGTAAAGCAAAGCAAAGCAAAGCAAAGCAAAGCAAAGTAAAGTAAAGTAAAGTAAAGTAATGTAAAGTAAAGCAAAGTAAACTAAAGTAAAGTAAAGTAAAGTAAAGTAAAGTAAAGTAAAGTTCCTTTATTTATACTGGATAACCTTATCAGCTAAACTACGCAGTTATCCCTAGAGGTCCAGTAAGGGCCATCCCCTCATGGCTCCAGTATTACTACAGGAGGAAACCGGAGGACCCGGAGAAAACCTGCGATGTTTGGTCGAGTCAAACTGGACAACACTCTTCTCACATGTGACCATAGTAGCTTTAATCAGAAAACTGCGTGTAGCTGGAATCGAACTCTAGTCACAGCGGCTAGAGGCACGTGCACTACTACTGTGCCACCAACACCCCTTGGTGTGTTGAGAATATGATGTTAATGATTCACACAATGGATGGGCGCCATGCAACTCTGAATTTGTACTGAATTGAATTGCTAATTAAGATTAATGTTTTGAATAAAGAATACTAACAAACATGAAATATTATATAAAATTTTCATCCTAGGATGCATGAAGTTTTGATTATTTTAAAAACACTGATAGATCGGCCAATAACGGTAGAAATGGAATCTCCAAGCCACATTTTTGAAGCTACTAAAAACGCTCACACCACGAATGTTGTCAAGCCTAAAAATTCTTGTACTACTCGCTCGAACTTTTAAACTTGATAAAACACTGCCGCTCGTGTTTTAACTCCTTCATAACAGAGGGGTCTCCCCCTCAGGAGTAAAATCGTCTAGCGTAAGTCGGAGTAAAAATTCTATGTTTCGAACATGAACCATATTGCGGTCATGGAGTAGTTAAACACTTCTAAATAATAAGTAAACAAATGAACTACTTTGTTAAGAACTTGTCTTACTCATTTTCTGTTGGATAAGAATAAATCCAGCACTCCCTTGACAATGTCCGTTTCCTCCTCTCACAGAAATTACGTTTTGGGCCAGACGCAATGAACTGTTGGTTAAGATATGAATAATACCTCCACCACCCCCACAATCTGGATAGTCGCCACCATTAGCAGTCAATTTGCCATTGGCAGTGATTTCAACCTAATAAAGTGACGCGGGAAATATCAAATTTAAAAACTATCTTGCCATGTATTTATGTATGTAAACACAATTTATGTATGCAAATGTTTTAAAATCTGCAATACTAAGTTAGTCTAATGCATTGGTTGAATTTGTTCCCGATACTTTCCAGGTTAAAAAAAAGAGCCATCCCGTGTTTCATCGGAGATATGGACGAAAAACCTTATCAGACTGAAATCGCTGATAGAATGCAGGGACAGATAATGGAGTAGGATCAGAATCAGAATTTATTTGAATTTCTTCCAATAATTTATTGAACATTATTCTGACGAAACAAGGCAACTTCTGAAGGGCTTGTCTCCTTCAACTACAAATGCAAAAGCACACGCTCTCCATCTGGTCGGATATTAGGTCAACTCAGAAATATGTACCCACAACACCATGATAGTATGGCGGTCATAGAGTATATCAGCACTGACGTATAAGCAGTGTATGATAAAATCGTCGAGGTATTTAAAGTGGTATTCCAGAAAAAATATCGAATTTTTAGAGAAAATTTGAAAGCTTAAAAAATCAATAATTGGATGCATTGATCATTTATCTTAGCTTTAATATCATAACTTTATGATATTTTTTTTTAATTTTTTTTTTCCGTTTTTGTGAGGTAGTTCAAAATATTCGGCCACAGCAACGAAAAACTTTACGTCGCATGTTTTTCTTGGGCATGTTACGCTAAGAAGAATATCTTTAAAAGTGTTGGTCGATTCGTCTATCTAAACAAATAGGACTAGAAAAAACGTATACAGCTGATTTTGGGGCAAATACTTTTGAGCACAAACTGTACGAACCTGGTCTGCGTCCAAACGAATTGTACCGCCACCACAACCCTCATTTAATTTATTCGTTGCTCGATAGCCGCTTGCATCTATGTCACTTCCTATAATGCGAAGTAATGATAAAGTTGTTATCAAATAAGATGATATGAATTATTTAAATCAAATTCAGATAGTAAAATGATTTAATACAGAGATTTTCGTAATAGTTTAATCAAGTATTTAACCCAGGTGAGCAAAGTTGTTACAGTCCATCATGAATACGGTATTAGAGCAATATATTATGTGGGGAAGACCATAAAAAAATTATTTAATTATCTTCTCCTGAACAAGAAAAGTGAGTTAATTTATCTTCTCCAAATTAGAGAAATCGATTCGTTATCGAAGAAGATTCGACAATAGATAGACATTTGAACAGGTAAATGATTTACAAAGATTGGTAAGTTTGCTCTGCACACTTTTCGGTGCTAATACCCTCGCCCACGTAAGTGAAGCAACTCGTCCCACATCTGTGCACTGTACATAGTTTCAGGGCTTTCAACGTGAGTGTGCATGCCTTGTTTACTTTGTGAATACATTACTTGGTGCGAGCATTAAATTCTTTCCAGTGAAGATTAGCGCCTGAAGATTCCTCGCAGTACTTACCCCATACCGAGGGGTGAAGCTATCGCCCAATTCCAATGTTAGTATGGCTTTTGACTGCAGACCACATGTTTGCATGACCTGGGACGGTAGCCTTGATGGTGAACAGTGTAATTTAACATACTATGCGAGTGATTTTATTTTGAGGCTTTTAGTTTAAACAATCAGTACCGTTAATCGTTTTCGCCGAAGGATTATAGAATTTCACTTGCGAGCCGTGAGCTATTGAATGGCAACGCTTTAAGGTTAGTAAAAACCTACTTTTGTACTTTCCTCTAGTCTAATCTTTATCGCATATATAAAGTTGTACCGCACAAATTACGCAAGAAATCATCATTTCGTCTGCCTATTAATTTTGCTGACGACTTGTTGATTTTGTTCCTGTCACCCTTAAACACGTTCGGATAAGAAGCTAATCCGCACAACATTTCTTTCCCGATTCGTGCTCTCGCAAAACAATTCATTAAAAACTCGATTGACGCATGCTCCTCAAGCTAACTAACTCAATAAAGTTTTAGAAATGAGTTCCTTACGTGTAAAACAAATTATCAATTTTAATTCAAAAACTCATCAATAATTCATCAGAAAAATCCAAACAAATCCGTAACCGTGTCGTATCTTTTTATGTGACAAACACACACTCGTTTTTCTCGTCCAATTTTCTCCGCTTACAAAACATTAATTTTAAAACTTTCTTTGATAATTAGCGTGTCGAGTGGTAGGTTTTTGCAGCCATTAAAAATACTCGTAGTACATGTTTTATCGGATATAAAAGGCAAGGCCAACCCGAGTGTTTTATATCCAACAAAGCTCGTTTTTTAAATATTAAATAAACAATTATTATTGTCATGAATAAATTTTAAAAAATTAAACTTATTTAATGAAGAAAAACAAGAACTTATTTAATGAAGAAAAAATATTATTTTCATTATTATGACTATCTATTTTCAAAGAATCTTGACAGAATTAGATGGCATACAATTCTCATAATAATAAAAAATTTTTGGGGTTTTGCCTTTGATTTAGGCGACATGTTTCGGAATATCTTCTTCCTTCGTCAGGTTAGATGTTACAGTTGATGTGTGGTCGCATGATGGCGTGGTTCAATACATTCACGTCAATATTGTATTCCGCGAGCAGTAATTTAAAATTCTACATTAAGGTGAGCGACAGGTGTTTGACAAACTAGCTATTTATTATTGTTCAGATTTTACTGATCTATAGTACGAAAACAAAGTTAAGATAATGTAAGAATGAGTATGAGCATATGAGTTAGTACTAAAATGTTAACTTCATTGTGATGTGGTCTTTCTGATCTGTTGGTTGAGTTCTGTTTTTTTTTCCGAACAGGATGTAGCAGCCTAAATTCACATTAAACCTACACTGCTGAAGTCAACTGAAAAAGTTGACTCGAGCGGGATTTGAACTTGCACTTTCAGGAAGCCGGTCCGCCGCTCCACCTGTTGAGCTATCGAGTCTACAGGCTACCTGTAGACTCGATAGAATGAAAAATGTTGGCGAGGGACTCCTGAGACCTCTCCTCGCCAACATTTTTCTTTCGCATCATGAATCTGTGTGGATTAATAATTGCCCTAATAAATTTAAAACTTTGCTATACCGCCGTTATGTTGATGACAGCTTCCTTTTATTTCGTTCCCCGGACCATGTTTTGCCTTTTCTTGACTATTTAAACTCGAAACGCCATAATTTCAAATTTACGCATGAAGTTGAAGTTAACTAGTCATTACCTTTTCTCGATATGCATATCAGCCGTTCCGGAGGTTGTTTTTCCACTAATGTTTACTGTAAAACCAAGTTTTCCGGTCTTTTGACCTCATTTGATTCATTTATATCTTTTGCCTATGAAAGAGGCCTCATCTTTACATTGCTCAATCGTTGTTTTAAGATTTGTTCCACCTACACTATATTTCACGAGGGACTTGAGAAGCTCAAGAAGATTTTTATGCGAAACGGATATCCTGTGAAACTACTTGATGCTTGTATTTCTCCCTTTCTTGATAACGTTTTTTCAAGGCCGTCTAAAGTACCCACTGTTGTCAAACGCATCGTATACTTTTCTCTGCCATTTACCGGACAACATTTTGATCAAATTCGTACGCAGTCAAGAAAGCTTTTTAATTCTGCCTACCCCCATATTAATGTTAGGTTTATCACACGTCTATCCACCTGTCCCTTCCATTTTTTTCGTTTTAAAGATAGAATTCTCTTACGTTTGAAGTCACACGTTGTATATTATTTTTCTTGCCGAAGCTGCGGAGCTTCGTATGTTGGCGAAACTTGTTGACATTTAAATACACGTGTTTCTGAACACTTAGGGATTTCTCCTTTAACCGGAAAGAAACGCTCCAATTCTTCTCTTTCTAGTATCCTCTCTCACCTTCAGGAAACACGTCATCCTGCTTCTATTGATGACTTTAAAATTCTTTCCTCTAGCTCTTTCGAGTGTGAACTTCTGATTCGTGAAAGCCTTCTCGTTAATAAACTGAAACTTTCTTTAAATGCCAACATCAGTTCCGCACCACTTTTTCTATTTTCATAACTTTTTTTCCCCGTCTCTGTTATTTTAAGTTCCTCTCGTCTTTATTCTCACCTCTTTGTCCTTCCGTTTATCAGTATAATTTTATCTGATTGGTTAATTCATGACACATGTAAATATACACAGTAGCTTCGGTAACCTTAATTGTTATCTCTGAAGATGTTGTGATGTATACAACGAAACGTAAGATTCTATTAAACTCTTTATATCATGCCTTTGTTTCGCATTCTGTGCTGGGCTTTAATATTCGTACCAAACATTATAGATGAGTATTGCATCAGTGACTCCTCGTTCGTTGAAGAAATCAAATATGGAAACACAGATGGCGAGTTTCTTGTGTCGTTTGATATTTGTAGTCTTTTTACCGACATCCCACTTGAGGAAACTATTAACCTGGCAATTGATTCCATTCTAAGTAATCATCGGCTCGATATTGAACGCGATGACTTAACGTGCATACTTTATTTCAAAAATCGATTCAGCTGAGAGGATTCGAACGATATTTAACTTTTTGTTAGTTTTAGTTCAAATTGCCTGCTTTTGTGCAGCAAATATCAGAGATTCGGTTTCTCTTTTTAGTTGCCCGACTTCCAACCACACTTATGCCTTATAATTTTATGTGGTTTACATTCTGCCTGAAGAATTTGTCATGTAAAGACTTTTCTTGCCAGTCCTTTATATTCTCAGCTTTTCTTCTCCCGTCAAAAGTCTCTCACGTTTCCACATCCCTAGCCTCTTTTTGACAGACTGCAATTAAGATTCCTTCATCGCTCTGTTGGAGATAACTTTCTAACAATTCAGTTTGGGTTGAATAATCTTTCGTACCTAAGATACTCTTCACTGATCTTTTGTTTCATCTGGTCATGCAGGACCTCGTCTGCTTCCAGGACACCAAGGTATTTGTAGCCCGTTCTTTCAAAGACTCAGTCTTTCTTTCGTCAGGGAGCATAATTCCATCTGAATTAGTTAGCACACCCATTTTCAGTACCAAGATTCAACATTTCTCTATACCAAATTTCATTCCAATGTCCTTAATAAATATCCTCACTGTATATAAAAGAGACTCCAGCTGCTTGATATCCTTAGGGTATAGCTTTAGATTATCCATAAACAACACATGATTTACTCTGGTTTACTTTTATTATTATTATTGTTATCATTATTATTATGATTATGATTATGATTATGAGTATGATTAAGATTATGGCTATGATTATGATTATTATTATGATTGATTATGATGATTATGATTATGATTGTGATGATGATTATTATGATTATGATAATGATTATGACAATGATTATTATTACGATTATCATTATGATTCCTATTATTCCTGTACCTACCAATCACAATTTTACCAGTCAAGGCTTTCAGTTCAATGGATCCTCCGCCTGTGTTATCAGTAGTGACAGATTGACATCCTGAAAATTAGAAAATCTTTTATAAGAAAAATATCTCTAACAAACAGATTGCGATTGCGCAATGATTACAAATAACACAGATTTTGTGTTCGAATGTTGATTTATTTATTTGTTTGTTTGAGCTGGCGAATGAATTTAATCCAAGTGCAAGGATCACTGAAATTGTCAATTCTAAACAAGTATATTTTTTCCAAACAAATTACCGAAGAAAATGAAATTCGAGGAAATTTTGGGAGACTTTACAGGCCTAAGGATGTCTCTTTGCTGATATCCTAATGTTGTTATAAAGGAAATAAATCGGGGTTTTAAACCGAAGACGTTTTATAATGAGTAACACTAGCAATTGTTCATTACAAGTAAGAATGGCAGATTTCAAGACCATGTTCTTCATCCTTATCTTTATCTTTCGGTCGGTTGTGTTGCTTCGAGAAGAGTTCTTCGACTGGGGAATTATATTAAATATTATATCAGATTTTAAACTAACATAAAAGATCGTTATGATTTTTTTTTCGTGAATTGAATCTACTAAATAAAGATCTGATGCAAAAATGTAGTAACTGTGTGTCTAAAGCATTTCTATTTAGTGTTTAGTGGCTAAAATTAACACGAGTAGCTAAAACTATGTTCTTGTAATTTGTATTGGGTTTATAGATAGCATCAATAGCTTGTTGTTACTTCTTAAATTGTATTTTGGGTTGTTACAAGTTTTAAAATGTTCACTAATGCTATCAGAACAACAACCACTCATCATGTCTTGCATATGTTTATTCCTTTGGTCATTCCATCTTTCTTCTAAAGTTTACCAACCTAGTTTTTCTAAAACCTCATAAGAGCCTGAGAAGACTAAGACGTATTCAAGGCCTAGTACCGACTAAACGTTTACTCGATATTTACTCCTCAATTATTCAGCCCTATTTTGACAAAAGCAGCACTATATACAGTAGAATAGCTGTGACAAAAGATTTACTTCAAAAACTTCAAAAACTTCAAAATCGAACGGCGAGAATAATTACACAGCCCACCGACGAAGTGAGATGTGCAAATATTTTACAAAACCTCAGCTGGCCTCCATTTGTGCATGGGTGCTCTAAACTATAAGGCTTAATTGTTTGATGTTTGGGATTTTCAATTGTCTAATTCCCAATTGTCTATTTTGTTGAGCGTTTTAGCCAAGCAAATACCATCCATGATTATTAAACACGAGGTCATCATCTAAATTACAATATCCCTCAGCCAAATAGTAATTTCTTGAAAAGTAGTCTAAAAAATACAATGGAGCAGTCTCCAGCAGTAATATTTTCGTAAATACAAGAGCGATGATTTGGCAAAGTAATTTTATAAATTATATGTAATTTATTTCGGCAATTATTTCTTATCTTGTGAATATTTTTAATCAAATGTTATTTGCAATTAATTTTAATTATATGGCTTTTGAGAAGCATATTTTTAACAAAAGGCTCGTTCTTCAAGCTTTGTGAAAACTCAGAAAAGTTGTGAGCTCCCCAATGGGAATCGAACCCGAGTCTCCCGATTGCCGGTACGGTTGTACCACTGGACCATGAGGGCTCAACGATAAATCTGATGTAAATTGAGACCTGCGTCCTTTTGTTGACATGCTGCTTTCATAGTTGAAAGCTGAGACATGCCTGTAAAGTGATCTATATATGACACTCTACGCTCTGTAGATTGAGTTTGCTCATATAAAGCATATTTTCATGTAAGCATAACAAGATTCCGTATTTAAATAAAAGGTTATAATTATCACTAGCAAACCTGACATCTAATCGGAAGCTAAAGTTGATAAAATTGTCAACTGGGAAATAAGGGAAAATACCGAGTATTTTGAACAAATATAGAACCACAGCAACTCCGAATAGCACAGTGTATCCATATTCTATTACTACTATACGCTTCAACTAGGCTTTAGTCATCATCAGGAATGCCGAGTGAAGCACTTGCTACTCATTGTTACTTTTATTCACTTCTCTTCTGTTATAACCCGATTTTCCTTACAAACAGTGACCAGTAACTGGCGCAAAACAAACTTTTCTAACCAGTTTTTAACGTAGACCCTAGAAAAGAAACTTTCAAGCTAAGCAGGAACATGGTCAAAACGGTGCTAAAGTTGGAATAATTCTTTGAGCGCCTGTATTTGGACATCTGACCGACACGAGCTAAATAGTATTAACTATTATGAGTAATTCGAAACAAATATTAGCAACAAACATTTAAAGTGAACATAGGTTTGTAGAAACACCGCAATATTTAGTTAGATCATGCTCACGAAATACCTGAGGCTGGTTGTTCAAAGCCTGAACAGCTTATCGGGTGGATAAGTTATAACGGGTGAGCTACGTTGTTCAAGCTTGAACAAATGAACTTAAAATTTTATTCACTGAGTATGGAGACCTCCATTGGATAGTTCTATTTAGCAGATAGAATTCCTGTTTGGTTATTCAATGGGTCGATAATGTTGTACACTAATAGAATACTGACGAACAGCACCTGGTCGTCGCTATTCCATTGTTCATCACCATAAGGAACCGTACGCGATACCTTATTAGAATAGTCCGACAGCGTATGCCATAGCCTGCAATGTCACGTCAGTTAGTTGTGTGTTGTTTTCATTCATATGACGCCAGCCAACAATCAGGCTGGTAATCGCTCTGAAGACGACTTGACTCGACAAGTCGAAAGCCCAGCATGATCTAACTAAATATTGTTCCATAGTGTTTCTGCAAACCTACACTCACTTTATCTACCATCACCATGGAAACTTTCAAGGAATTCACAAACATTTATCTAATCTTCCAGACGAGTGCAATAATGCCACAATATTGTTTGCAAATGATTGTGAATCGTGCTAAAATCCTCAATCATGAGATGAAAGTTATATATTTGAACTCGAACTAGTATATTGTACTGAGTATTGTAAAAGTTATTAATAATTCATGAGGAAAATTAAAAAGAAATTACTATTTAATCAGTGCACGTAAATGTATACAATCACTAGTGCCAGTATTAAATTCGCATATCAGTTCCGTCTGTACTCTCAAACACTACAACTGAGCTTTTTCTTCGTCGAAATAACTTCTTAAGTACTTTACTTTATTCGCGGCGGTACTGTATCGGACATACAACCACTCGAATTTGACTTGCGCTTGTATATCCGATAGAACACCACTGTTCGTATTGTAAAGAGTACATTTAGTGTTCAAACGACGGTTTTTATAAGCTTGTTCATCAAGGTAGCCGCTTAATATTTGGTGATTCCTAATGAATTGTGGATATTCCCATGTGATGAAATGTCGTTCTAATTTATTTCTTGAACATTCATCCCGCTCGTCAGGGACGTCTTCAGCGTAGAATTCATGTAAAACTAGAAGAAAAGAGGTCGAAGAAAAAGTAAACGGTAATCTTTGAAAGATTGTAAATGAAAGGTCTGAATCACAAGATAAGAATCGACCAACAAGCGAAATTTGGACTCTTTATTCCGTAAATTATAATCTCAAAAATTTTAATAAAAGTCATATTTCCGACATACCAAACGCTACTCTGGTTTGTAAATATTATGAACGTAACTTAAAGAAATTACATTACGTTTCGACACTCCGGTCTAGTTTCTTCATCAGGGGTGATCTCAGCGTCGTAACGAGTTCCTTTTATGCTCAACTTTGAGTGATGATCTCATCTATTAAT
>JBAHVQ010230569.1:0-10302 GCA_036872915.1 Nanipora kamurai
CGAGTTCAAATCCCGCTCGAGTCAACTTTTTCAGTTGACTTCAGCAGTGTAGGTTAATTGTGAATTTATCGTTTCATTGACCCAAAAAAATTCCCAGTTTATTACGTCTGCGGAGTTAAAATGAGCTATAAAGCAGTGACTGCCGAAGCGATAAAAATAATCATTGAAGTGCAATAAAATATATTTTAAAGGAAACGAAGCAAAGAATTTTGTAAGAACATCTTTACAATTAAGGCAAACATTTGTTTTAATACTGTCGGCAACAAAAATGCCAACCGAAGAAGTTTATAACGCAGTAGGTAAACTTTTTTTTATATTTCTGAAAAGGACCAGACATAGGCTGTCAAAATCAACTTTTGAGACGTGTCTCCTTCGGAAAAAAGAATGTAAAATCCAACTGCTATAATTCTACCAATGACAGTACTTTTCCCTGGACAGCAGAGAAGGAAGCAGGAGGGATAAGTCCAGAAAAATAGTATTCGCCGTAATGTTTACGCTTATGCGTGATAAGTTTGTACATTTCTTGCTGTTAAGGTTTCTCCATACAGTTTGTCAAAAAGTGGAGAATGCAAATTTGAGACCTAAAAACGTGTATATAAATTCCTTGGAAGAAGAATAAAACTAAATGTAAGATATAGAAACACATCCTAAGCACCTAAAAATATGACGAAATAAGGAGTTGAGGTCGTTGCTATGTCTACAGTGGCGTTCCAAAAGGGCTTCCAGTTACCATTCAATCTAATTTATTTTGAAAAAGCTTTGGTGATTCCATTTTTTATTTCATGCAAACTCTTTTTTTGTGAAAAAAATAACTTTTTTTTAACTATCAGAAAGAAAATCTATTTTAATCTAATTATTTTTCAATAAATTAGATTGAATGGTAATTGGAAGCTATTTTGCAACGTCACTGTAGCCATAGCAAAGACCTGGACTCCTTATTTTGTTATATTTTTGGATGCCTAGAATGTGCTTCTTTTTGCTACATTTAGTTTTATTCTTTTTCCAAACTGTTCATGCACATGTTTTTTGGTCTGAAATTTGCATTCTCCACTTTTCGGCAAATTGTATGGAGTCACGTTAAACGTTGTATTTTAATTTCATAAATGACCACTGCAGTCGATTCAATTATTGTTGTAAGTAGTTTCAAGGTCGGCTTTAACCGACCGAACAAGGATTCCAGCAGGTAGGTTTCCAACATCTTTTTGGCGGGGACTAGTTTACCTATCCTTTGGCTTTGGACATACTTACGCTTTTATGTCAACAGGTTAGAAACCTTTGAAGAGAAACGTGATTATATTTATCACTGCAATCTTTTATGAGATAGCAAATTTCACTGTAAATGGCGTGTCTCAGTCGAGCAACCCTCGGTGATAGTAACATTTAAGAGGCTCAGCAAATGGTAATTCGTTCTTCCTTTTCAACTAAGATTGAATTGTGTTCCTATGTTTTTTGTGCATTCAGATAAAGTGAACAGATTAACACGATTCACGTTAAATGTGATTTGTGAAGGAAGGCGATAGCTAGGTTTAAATAAATTCTGCCGGTAAAAATTGCTTATTATGTTGATAACTAAAAGCTTGGACATGACTATTATGCCCATATTGGCTAAAATTCAGCTCACAAAAAGTAAATATTCTGCCGCTACTATGCTCGAAATTCAACCAAGATAATTTAATTAATCCTGAGCATAGCAGCTTGTTTCGGACAATGAAAACCCGGAAAATCCTTGTTTGGTTGGTCAAAGTCGACAGTTAAACTACTTGCTAAAATAACTACTTGTATCGACTACAGTGGTCATTCATGAAATTAAAATACAACGTTTAACAACAGCAAGAAATGTACAAACTTACCATGCATAAGCGAATATATACCAAGCTCCCATATGGACCAAATTTTTTGTTCAGCAATTAGTATTTCAATGATTATTATCATATTGTGGCTTCCGCTTAGGCAGCACATATGAACCAGTACCTTAGCTCACCATCTGAGTCTTGGTAGCTCAATGGTTAGAGCGCCTCACCGGTCATTAGAAGGTTGCGGGTTTGATTAGAAGGTTGCGGGGATTGATGTTAGTCAAAGTAAAATAAATACGTTGCCTAAGTGGAAGCCGCGATATCATAATAATGATTGAAATACTGAAAGCTGAACACAATTAGCCAGCGCACATGACGAACCTGCACGTGGGGCTCACCATCTGAGTCTTGGTAGCTCAATGGTTAGAGCGCCTCACCGGTCATTAGAAGGTTGCGGGTTTGATTCCCTTCCAGGGCTCAGATATCGTTTTTCTGAGATAACGAACTTGACGAATGTTCGCTAGTCGTCTGATATATGCCAAGCTCTCACATGAACCAAATTTTGTGTTCAGGATTTAGTGTTCTGACATTGAACAAAAAAGCTAATTTTTTGGCTAATAATAAAGGCGTAAATCATGGTTTATGGCATCCTTAATATCCTCATAATACTTTCAACTATCAGATTATGTTCTGCAACTTACTCCTTCTCTTCAAGTCCTTAATCTCGAGACGTTGACATATTATAGCTTTTCCTAGTATTCTATGGCCGCTATTGCCCGTTAAACCAATCATATCCTCTTCGAAACATATGTCTTCACATTAGATAAAACCTGAGAGAACTTTAAGAGCAAATGACGCAATAATTTCGAAGTAATGGTTAAGGCTTATTAAAGTCTTCAAGTCCACAGCTTCTGTGTTCTTATTTAGGAAAGTTAACTGAACATATGCGGCGTCCGTAGAGATGCGGTTAGATGTTAACATATAGTTTTCCTCTCTCGCCTTTTTACCTATCAAGTATTATTATTTTTCAATAATGGTGTGGTAGAAAAACCCTTCCATAAAACACAATTTGAGTTTCCTAAAACTATGAGCTTGAAGCGTGCATTGTCTTTAGCAGCAGTGACAAATGGCAATAACTCACTGTTTTGTTCTGGCGACAATTATCTTTTTTCTTTGCTTCCAGCAATTTTACTTCAGCTGGAGTCTTTCGAATGGCCTATGTGGCAGCATGGTTTAAACTCGTTTAAACTTTTCATGGTGACTTTTGCCGAAATCAGTTCTCGTAAGACGTATACGTCTTTAATAATATAGTATTTCTACTTTTATCGGACACTTTAAGGAATAGCAAGGTAACATTGGCTTTGGACGAGCTTGTATTAATTTCCCAGTGATGGTAAACGTGATTCCTTAATGTTTTTAGTTAACCTGTGGACGAGTATGTTTAACAGATAGTTACGTGGTTGGCATCTTCTGTGAATTTGGACTATGGTCTTATGGTCGTATCGATAATTTGAGAGGTGGGGTTGATGGCTGCATTCGGTTATCCACTGTGTCCAGTAAACATCGGGCTTTAAATATGGATGTTTTTCGATTCCATCGAGAAAGTTCTAGATAAGCTTTGCTTGCAAGACCTGCTTCGAATTCTGCGAGAAATTCTTCGTCAGTTACGTAGTAGCTTTCTGATAAGAATCCTTTAAGAAGAAGTTGTTAATAGTTCATCAGTGGAACTGGTGCTTCAGTTTGGCTCAAGTCTGCTTTTATGCGGTGCGTTCGCTCGTATGACGTATCTGATTGAATAAAAAAAAGTAGTCATAATCAGACTTCGTGCTCCCCTCAATATTTTTGTACTCCCTGCAAGACGCTGGGAACATTTGGAAAAGGTCCATTCACCTCTGCTAGCTGCAGTGGTTGCTTGTTTGTTAAAAATGCAAAATGGAGTTTGCAAAGTTTTAGATTAATATCATTAACACGTCGTTGCTATAGTGTAGGCAATACATATGTCGCTCCAACGACGTAGCTCTCCATATTAATCTCAGTAGCTTATTAGATGGAACGTTTCACAGGTCATTAGAAGGTTTTAAATTTGACTTCCCGAATACGGCTAAGATTACATTTCTACACATCGTCTGTAATAACACCTAGCTTCATATGCCCTTCCTGAATAGCATTTATGTCTAAGACAATAAACATTAAACGTTTATTGTGCTGCAATCGCTCCTCATTACTCTAATTGTAAAAATAACTTCCGGGGGGAACCTGAAGAACTATCTGATGCTATCTTCATTCTGTTCCTATTCTTTAAAATCCTAAATCCTCAGATCACAAGCAGAAGGGTTGGTACCCTTTTGTCTGGCTAAAAACTCAAAAAGGGTTTCTAAAGATGAAAGACTTAAAAATTTCGTAGACAAGTCCTATCAAACACTCAGTTACTTGGGGCAGCCGGATCCAGGCAAGGAAGCCATGAATTTTAACATGGGTGATATATTGGCCCGGTATGAAAAATAAATGAAATGCAGGTGCCCAATTTAAGGTAATATGCTTGTTATTCCAAAATCTTTTTTGTATCAATATTTTTACATCAAAAAAGAAGTATTAAAAAAAAAATCCGTCTGGTTAAACCCCATGCTTCTCCCATAGTACGGGTGTGTAGCTGGAGGAGAGTCCACTCGTTCTCCTACGTTACTCCATTTGACGGTTGTCTGCCAGAAATCACGTATAACCTTGGAAAGGACAGTGGGTAATCTCTTCCAAGTACAAGAGAAAATAAATAGCCATAGAGAGGCTTTCAACCTTTGCAAACCCGTATCACTCACACTAAACTCGGCTATAATCGTCGTTACTGCCACAGTGGTCATTGGTAGTCACCAACCAAGTTCTAGTAATTAGTACCAGTATGAATGGTAGGGCCAAACCAACCTACTGTCTCACAACTTGGAGTCCTGGTAACAAGTCCGTAAACTATTGGCTGCAGTTTAAGCTCAATTATTTAAAACTTAGTACAGTTGAAATGGCGAAAATGTGGAAAAATTGTGCTGAAAAAACTTTAAAATCGGGCTAGGAGGATTATTTTACAAGATGGGAGAAAGAAATGTACTCAAGTAATGCGTAATAATCTAAAACTTTTATTACCTCTTCAACGTAGGAGGCGATTTTTTTTATTTATTTTAATTTAAGATTTAAAATCATTTAAAGTGTCATCAGTAACTGATATCGTAAAGTTAAAAGGTTGGTAGACTGCGAAATATACGTACAAAAAGTCTGATTCTTCTAGCAAAGGCCCTTCTTCAGAAAGTGAAACGTGTCATTAAAGAAGAATGGCAACTAGACTAAGTACGAAAGTCTAGTTACCATTTAACTTTAAAACACGTTTCACTCTCTGACGAAGGGCCTTCGCTCGAAGCGTCAGATCTTCTCTTCATATATTCGGTAGTCTAACAATCTTTCAAATTCTCGCTGTTTTATATACTGCCTACGCAACATCCTATGTTTTTATATCGTTCTCAGGAAATGATAGGAGTATTCACAACTAAGAAGCACCAAGTGAAATACGAAGCTAGCATGCATTTTCCAGCACTTGATATGCTTTAGGTTCGCAGGAGTTGGAACTCCTTGCTTAGAGTAGTACTATTTAGATTAGAGAGGTTACTTCCTTAAACATTATTAAAGAAACACATTTTAATTATCCTCTACATCAAGACAAAAACTCTCACAAGTGCAGTTTACATTACAGTTTATCGTAATTAGAATCATAATCGTAGTAAAACCTATTTGAATGGATACATTGTAAAGCCGGAAAATTTCATTTGTGAAAATTTCAGTAAATGACTGACCCGATTTAGCAGAGTTTTGTATGCTGCATGACATTTTATTAAGTTTGATTCCACCGCCTTATATCACTAAATTATATCATTCTACCTTGCTAAAAGTTTACATGCACTGCATTTATTTTATTTTTTACAATGTTTTATAGTATTTAACCATTACGTGGATCAGTATTGGTTAACATGTCTTGCACTCACACACGCACCTTACATACAAAAAGCTTCTCCTTTCATCAAGCCTCCAATAAATAAATGCTCCTATCTTGCAAACTGCTTTTCTCGATTTCCTTATTTGGATGACTTCTAAACTCTACCTTCCTTTGATTAATATGCAGATAAGACAATTGCAGGACAGCCGTGTATTTCGTGTATTTCAACTTCTGGCAAATAAATTGTATCAGATGAAACTGCCTCTGCAAGCATTAATTAAGAAAGACGATTTTTAACGCCACGTTTACTAATTTTTCTATGGCCTAGTTTTTTTCTTTCATTGGTCTCTACGTTTCCCAGCTCTTTTGTTAGTTTGTCTATTTTTATGAAACAGTAAACCTATAACATATTTAGCTCTAGTGAAAAGCAACTTCGATGCCGTGAAGAGGCTGAATGCATTGACGAATTTCAGCTCGGCTGTAGCGACTGAAATTTCAAACACTACACTAGGACTGAAATTTTTGCTGAGGTAAGAACAAGATAATTTTTTAATGCATTTCTCAGGGAGCTCACGCGGGTAATTCAACAGCCTAATCGCGCCTAAAAGCGCCTCTCCTTGCAGTAGGCCCGCTTGTTTCATCTCAGTGGACGGCCAAACATATCCATTGCAATTTTAAGATTTCTTCTACGCATGTCAAAATTTCCAAGGTAACCTGAAAGAAGTTAATAAAATGTCGTTTGTCTATCCTCAATAACACAACAAGTCACTCGTCACCATATTTAGCTTCACTGTATAAACAGAAGTAAAATGTAATTTTTTGACATGTAAGTTGGATATTGAGCAAGGAGGTTTTAAATCATTTAAGTATTAAATGCATGGTTCATATTCCGTCTTCGAAGCACTTTAACGTGCAAACGATGGACAAGTTATGAGCTTCTTTTGGCAAGTATGTTTTTTTTTCTCGGACAAATACGGTACAAGGACAAAGCAGAGCGATTAAATTGCGTTATTATTACAGTTTCAAAAGTCAAATTTCAGCCGCTTCGAACTGAATTCATGTTACTTTTAGCAATAAACCAGTTTCTTGAGTATTAATATTAACTCGGTGGGTGTAAAATTTAGCGTTTAAAACAAGTAGAAAACTTGCTTGTAAAGTACAATAAGTAACTTACTGCTGTTACACCTAAAATTATTATTGCAAGAAAATTTCCTTGACCTACAATTTATACTACGAATTTCTCAAAATTTGAATACCACTTTTCGATCAAGTCACCATGTTTAGTTTTAAAAATAATAGACATTTCTGACATTTCATTCAACAGAGACTTCTGAGGAGTACGCCTTTGCCAGATTTAATGAAAATTAACTGAATTATCTCAGTCATATGGATTTATACTTATTTAGAGGTACTCTTTCGGCTTATTTTCTGTCATTATTTTATATAATTGTTGGAAAGCAATATTCCTTTTTATTGAAACAGCTATTAAGTTCAGCCAATCAGATCCTCTAATTTGCGATGGTAATTAGAAAATGTTCTTGCGGGTAATATTTGCCTTCCACATGGATTAACATTGCAGCATCAGCAAGCATAACATGGAAATAATCATATAACCAGCAATTGGATGACAGGATGTACTGTTAGGTTTTAGTAATCCAACCTCTTCGTTGTACTACGTTGTGATTTGTTGTATTAGAATGGAAGCGTAGCTCTATTTTGTATTTTTATCCTTTCATCAATTCTATTAAATCTGTAGTAGCTACTTGGCCTCATTTGATTTTTGATCCTTCTTCAAGTTTGAAAACATAGTTATGCTTCTTTCAAGATTAAAAAACTGTATTTCACATTTAACGTTTCGAGTTTCAACCCCAAATTGGTGGGATGGAAATAAAGCTTTTCAACCTTGAAAGAACAGCCTTCTCTTTACTTATACCATAAAAATATAAAATAATCACCAGGACTTGTATATAAAAAACTTTATTTTAGCAACGTTTCTAGGCACCACCTATTCATCAGGTCGTTCAGGAACGACCTTAAGAAGCTACTGAGGGACAACACTCACTTTCTACCTCAACATGTAAGCCATTTAACGTCAACGTCTTCGTGCCGAACTCTTACAATCTCTTGCTAACACGAACTGAAAGCCAATTAATTTGACCTCACAATAATGGCTCACTAAATATGTCGAAATAGCATATCGTCAAAATCATTACCTTCGGTTTCGTCACGCGTAATGCTACCATTACGTTGAACTCACGCAGTCTCTCGTTAATTTAAAATTCAAAGTCATTCTCCTATGCCACCCTCACAATGTTGAACCGCCGCTATTTCCATCAAACGTTTGGTTTTTGAACCTAAAGTCATATCGCTTTCCGCCACCAAAGATAACTCGTACCAAATTACTTTCATACAACAGAATTCTACAAATTTAAATGGCCACAACTTCGGGTGGCTTTTTACGTTATTTGGCTTCGATTAGTCAATTAGAAAGTCTGTAGTCTTCCTTGTTTTCTTTATTGGCAAATACCTTACAGTTAGATTTAACGTAATAATTTTACTATATTTCTATAGAGGCAAATATATCATTTACCTTTTTAGTCGATCCCCGTTTACTCGGATCAAAAAAACAACCCTCGGCAGCTCTGCGCAGCCCTCCGGACAAACATATATATACATCTCTGTGTTTTGTCTCGTAATATTTCAGGTTTTTTTGCTGTCGACCAGAGAAATATGAAAAATGCAATTTATTAACGGGAACCGTCAGCTGAGGATCTTAACTTATATCCACTTAAGTTTGCAGGTGCACGTAATTTTACTCTCACTACTACATGCATGTGCACGTGTAAGTAATTTTCGAAATATATCTGAAGAAAAATATTCACCCACTCTTCCACTGATTAATTAGCAAATTCATGTTTCCTAAATATCTTGTTGCAGTTTTTTAACTTCATAGAAATAAAACTGCTACCTTCGTTCCTATATAGGAGCAGATTTTATAGGTATATCTAATTTAAGTAAAAAATGTTATTCATATTTAAATGAAAGTCAAAATGTTATTTGTGCTTAGACTGCAAATAGCTACATGTCTGTCAATGATATTACCAAAGATAATGGCACTGGCGCCGACAAGGTTCCTTTCTAATTGAAAAGCAAAAAATGGAGAAGTAACATTTGGCGATTAGGGTCAAAACGGAATATTTTATAATTCTGAACTTCCAGGAACCTCTCTACTGTCGTATGTACGTCATAGGTGTTTCAATGCAACATGTCTATTCCCTTACACATCATTCTCTTGTTTTCTTGATGCAAATCATGCAAACTGGAATAGTAAACACTGGGAGGACATCAGGTCACCGCAGCAAGTGAACGACACACTGTAATAAATGAACTAAATATACAATCGACTTTCTACAGATTGAAGGACTTAGTCACCAGTCGTGATATACTTTAAACTGTTCATCTTACAGCATGTGAGATTGACGGCTTTTTTGTATTTATTTTTGCCTTCGACACTGTCCTGCTGTATTTGGCAACGTTAAATTGTGAACAATCATTGTGTGAAATCTGAATTCCACTCCAGGAAAAATTCACACCTAAAGTATTGAACATATGTTACTTATTTGATAATCGCCAGTTTGGAAATGGAAAGAGGCTGAGGACAAACTTTTAATTAATTTTTACCTAGTTACTGTCGATAGAGTACACAGATGATCTTTATTTCAGGTTTGCGGGTAAAATACAAAAATCTGCAAACTTATGAAGTTCCACACACCGTTTCCTGTACTTCGCTTCAGTAAGTTAACCGAAAAAGGTGACTCAAGCGGGATTTGAACTCGCACCAATTCGGAATACCGGTCCACCGCTCTACCTCTTGAATTGGAGGCGAGTTTTTATCCACTTTAACTTCACGAGGTATACTCGTAATGACTTAACTTAAAACTTTAACTTAATACTATCCCATACAGGGCAGTGTTTCAATTCAAAATCATCTTCAGGGTAATATGGATTGCGGCAGACCGGTAACCCGGAGGTGCGAGTTTTATCGCGCTCTTATCTTCTGTCTGGAAAAAAAGCGCTGCGTCTTTGCTAATGGTTCCAAAGGAGTTGGGATTTTCCTGAACCTACCTACTGACGTACTTCGGTGGTACATGAATTCGAGTTCACCTCTGACATATGCAAAACTCGATCGACCACGATAAAGTATGAACTATTTATTTTTCATGCAAATTAATCTTAGTATGGCATGTGATAAAAACCAGATACACTTACTGGTTCAGTTTGTCTGGGATTGACGAACTTGGGGAAGCTGCCAGTGCGTCAATCCCGGACAAACGTCTCTGGAAGTGTAAAATCAAAAGAAAAATTTAGAAAACTACCTGAACTTAGAAGCAGAAAAACTGACGTTTCGAGCGATGACCTTTCGTTGGAGAAATGTCCCTGCAAGTATGTTTGTAAAGGATAGAAGCCGAAACCCAATCCATTATTTGAGAGAATGGACTACACCGAGCCCGCAGGGCGAGGTGCAGTCCATTCTCTCAA
>JBAHVQ010230580.1:0-10302 GCA_036872915.1 Nanipora kamurai
CTCGGGCTTCGCCCTTGGACTTTCACAAATCTTCCCTCGGCGGCGGGCAATTTAATCGCTAATTTCCCTCAAGCCATATTATTTATAAGTGGCGGATGATTTAAAATTCTTTTATATGCATATAAATTGGAGTTCTAACCTCGTTTTAGATTAACAATTCTTTTGAATTTCGTACATGAAAACGAGTTCACAAGGGCTAATTTGTATGCCTATAAAAGAATGTTAATTTCGCACTATTTATGAATAAAGTCTATAAACCAATAAAAATATGCCTTCAAGCTTCGTCCCAGCGTCTTCGTCTACAAGGTCAGAGAATTGCGAGGCAAGTTGGAAGAAACATTGCACAGTGTAACACCTCTACCCATGCAACGGCAACAAAACAAATTCAGCCGTTGCAAGACAAGTTGCACGAAAAATTGCACGGTGTAACATCGCCTTTTTTCATCTGCTGAATTCAACTACCAGAATGCTTTCGAAATCTTGTTTGTGATGTTAATCTGAGCTCTCGTTTGAACTGCTTCGGATTGGAGTCTTCTGGTGAGAGCATATTCGAAAAATGATCTCATATGTTTTTCGGATCCCGGCTTTCTTTGTTTGTATGTGGGTTTTTATAATTGACCAAAGATAAAACATTAAGCCCTCGCATCACATAAGCAGGAGTATTCTCGAGGAAGAAAAATAGCTAATCAAGGGATTGTCCACGTAAGCAAAAGTTAATCCGTCATTTTTTTGTAACGAAACAGCGCCTGAAGATGAAGTAAAACTCCAGTACGTCGTGGAATTAATTTTTTGCGAAAAAAGCAATGAAGCTAGAGGTCATCTAAGAACAAACCATGCAGTATTCTTAATTAAAATACCCATCAATAATTCACCCCAAAAACACAAAAGAAATGGTTGCCTAATTAATAAGCTGTATATTAGGTACAACATTAACAAGAAGACACGAAGGGTCTTCGCACGAAACGTCAGTTTTTCTTGATCTAAGTTCCGGCGTTTCCCATGCAACGATTTTGATTTTCTCTAAGCCGTTAAAAATTGCCTACACAGCACTATTTTTGTAAGATAAATTTTATCTTCGATTTTCTCAACTGAAATGGCCATGCATTTCACCAAAATAGCTGGTAAACATGGTTGTATAGATCCATTCGAATGTTAAGAAAAATACAACATTCCCATCGGGACTGAATGAGATTTACAAGGTGAGCCGTAGTAAATCCCATGCGGTTCGGTCGCTCATATTGTATCTGTTACATAATAAAGCTTAGAGACAGTTCCTTCATACCAGTTTTAAACTTAGTTTGCAATTAACTTTTTCCTGTACGACGTGTCTCCCCTCGTGATTAGTAAGATGGTGTGATGTTAGCCAAAATAAAACAAAAGGCGGGCACGGACCGAAAAGAGTTCATTTTATAAGTCTTTGCTTTCTGGCGAGTCTCCCCTTCACGAGTGCAATCTTCTGGTGTTAGACAGAGTAAAAGAAAAGTCGGGCATGGACCGAAAAGAATTAAGCAATATTGCAATATGTTAAAATAACTAAAGAGCTGAAATACATTGCTATATATCAATATTACCAGCTTAGTTAAAAATATAATAGCCCAGAAAACAAGTTTAAATAAAGCCGTAATGGAACCATATCTTTAATAGAATTTTGTTAATGACCAACGTTTCGTTACTTAACCAGTAACATCATCAGAGTAATTATTTACAGGGGTTGAGCGGCTTAAATAGCTAACTGTTACAAAAATAGTGATGAATGAATGTCACAAAGGATATGGTTATCAATCACAAAGGATAACCATATCCTCTGTGACATTCATTCATCACTATTTTTGTAACAGTTAGCTATTTAATACTTAAACAGTGAACAGTACGCCTGCTCATGTGGGAGCTTGGTAAATATCAGAACAACTAGAGGACGTTCGTCAAGCTCGTTTACTCAGAAAACGATTTCTGAGCCCTAAACGGGAATCGAACCCGCAACCTTCTGATGAACGGTGAGACGCTCTAACCATTGAGCCACTACGACTCAGATGGCGAGCTATTTAAGCCGCTCAACCCATGTAAATAATTGCTCTGATGATGTTACTGGTTAAGTAACGAAACGTTAGTCATTAAAAGATTTTTATTAAAGATATGATTCCCTTATGGCTTTATTTAAATTGGTTTGCTGGGCTATTATATTTTTAACCAAACTTCGTTTCCCACCTGGCTCTTCAATCGCAACAATATTACCAGCTATCGCAATGGAACGATGATACGCAATGTATTTAATACTTTGGCAGCTGGTTGTTTATGAGGTGTTCTAGGTCAACCCACTTAGTACGTACTGATGTTCGTGATATCTTCTTTGAAGTGAGATGCTTCCAATATTAAAGGCAAATTGGATTTTTTACTATTAAATAGGAAAAAAGTAATATATCCAGAAACTCTTCTCCGATGGACTCACTCTCCCATTAAGTGGGGGAAGGGAGGGAGCGCAGGAAGGGACTGTCTTTGCTTGCCTGTTCGGTCATTTCTCAACAGAGTTATAACTGACGAATTTAAATGGTGGTCTGGTCCTTCATTTGTCCATTTTTCACTGATCAAATCTGGAGGAATAAACGTGAGGTCATATACGGACCAAACAGTTCCCTAAAGCCTGACAAACTTGTACCTGAACGATATTACCATGCTCTAAAACGGCTAATGTACGCACTAGAACGCTGTTGCGAACGCGTAAGGCAACTGACGGATGTTCTGTAACGATATTGCAATGCACTGATAAGACGGACGCAAGCGCTCGAACGATGTTGTGTAATGCTAAAACAACTGGCAAATGTGCTTAAACGATATTGCCATGTGCTGAAACAGCTAATGCACACGCTTGAACGCAATTGCAAAATGCTGAAACGGCTGCTTGAACGATACTGCAATATGCTATAACGATCAATGCGTGCATGTGCTTGAACGCTTTTGCAAAATGCTGAAACGCCTGAAACATGCGCTCAGACGATATTAGGAAACACTAAGCGACAAACTAATATGCTTGAACGATATCATCGTGTGCTGAAACGCTTGACACATGCGCTGAATTGATATTTAATAGATAATTACTGAAACCAACGGCATTATTGGATATATTGCAGCCAGCCAGCTGACATAGGTATAGCCGAAGGAATTGTCTATTATGATTACTGATCCTTATCAAATCCCATTGTTCTTTCTTCGCACTATATTAACAATTTGAGACCCCCTTTCTATTGTCCTTTAAAACACAAAGCATACCGTATCTCATACGTTTTCTCAAGAATTAATTACTGTCATCTTTCTACCAAATTCAGCCAAGCTTCGTTCTATAGCAGCTTGAGGCTGTCTTCTGTCGATAGAGCTCTGTTTGGTGGTGCAATATAGTTCTAAAACGGCATTAAAAGATCGAATTGAATAATATTTCCAGCGCTAGATCTCTGAACAAGGTTTGCCGATGCCGTCATCCAAGTGTTTATGCGGTGTACTTGTGTTGCCTCACTTCAACATCGTTTCAATGACCTGTAAGAGCTTTCACCAGGTTAATGGTCACGCTGATTGATGATGTTAAATATTACGACTTCCCGATTTTTCACATGTTTAGTGGGTGATTTCGTTTAGCGACCAGTTTGAACATCTCAGCTCATGTCTTTGTGGTGTTGGGCGTTATTGTTTTGTCTTCTGCGTGGTTTTGGCTAAGGTTTATTAAACTGGTGTATTACTCTGCTAGCTGCGTTAAATCAACGATTTCAGCTCGACAAGGTTTTTCATCCAAGTTTCTGATAATGACGGTTACCAGGGAAATTTATCAAAAGTAATTCTCAACGTTCGAAAAGTAGAAGGCTGCAATATTTTTAATATTGCAGCCAGCTACTTTAGCACGTTTAATTACACCTGATAATTTCCCTGCTAACAAAAAGGACCGTCACCGTTTTCCTCAGAGATTGGGATAAAATACCTTATCATGCTGAAATCGTTGATATAATGCGGGGAGAGAACGATAGGATTTGATGAGGATCAGTAGTTATTACGAAATAATAAACGACAAATATACTTGAACGATATCGCCGTGTACTGAAACGACCGACACACGCGCAGAATCGATATTACGAAATATTAAACGACAAATGAATATGCTTCAACGATATTGCGAAATGCTAAAACGACACAAAAATGTGCTTCAACAAATTGATTTCTTCTGGTTAATTGATATATGATTTCTTCTAGTTAATATTGTGTACTGAAGAGGGTTAAGATTTTAATGCGAAATGAAGAAAATTTCTTCAATTAATTGTTTTTAGCTATTATTGCGTAACAAAAATATTGTTTTCCTTGATTAAGTTAAAGTGATTTTTTTTTATTTCTTGCATAACTTGTGGAAGCTTTCTCACATTTTTCATACCTTTGAAATTTGTTTTGGACGTTCTTGATAGGTTTTTGGCAAAATTCCATTTTTTTAACTTAATTGTTTTGAATTGTTTAACAACTACCCTGGCTGAAATGGCTTTTTTCAACGACATGATGTCATAACAAATTCATATGATAGTTTTGGTTGAACAAAACTGAATAAAAACCCCTAAACACAGATATTTTACGTATCCTTTTTTAACTAGTTCCTTGAAAAGGTTTCCTTAAATCAAACAATATGAGTGTTACGTCGAAAAAATACAAATATGACATCATCTTGACATCATTACCAACAAGCGCACCCAAATACCATTATTTGCTGAATCCGTGATGTAGACAAAACTGCAAAAGTTCATTCCCTGGGAAGTGAGCCAGGATCAATCCCCAATCACTAGGGGTTTTATCTTTTCCTGATACCAATGGAGGCTTGTGCAGCGTTTGTCCAAAAAGGTTTATTATCTTATTACCGTACAATCAATATCCGATTGCTGTATCATACCTCTCTCCCACTATCATGCCGTTAAAGGTCTAACTTCTGTCATACAAGACTATTATTACTTTATTATAAAAGTAGAATGCCCCGTAGAAAGTTTTGAACGACTTGTAGAAAACCAAAGGGTTGGGAAACTACTTTTACGGAAATTAAGTGTATTAGTAAATAATTAGAATATGTAAATTCGAGCTACCAACATGGCCGATAATTTCTGTTCAGCGTGAGTGGCTCGGGTACTAATTTGAGATGCAAGTATATATATCACTTCCGCTGCGAAAGTTTTGCTGTCGATGTCGAATTGCTGCCGTAGGTTAGGAATTTTTCACTGGTTGAAAACATTTGTGGCTGTTATCGAATTGCTGCCGTGAATCTAAACCATTTGTTTTCTATAATTTTGAAGCACTGACACTAGTTAAAAAGATTTGTCGCTGTCTTGAAATTAATGTTGCCGTTGTTTGTTTATAACTTTCGCTGCGATACTTGTGGGACACCGTACGAACGTGTTTAAACGCCATTAAAATTTGCTAGAACCACTCGCAAATGTGCTTGGATGATATGGCAACATACTGTGTGACTGAGTAATGCGTTTGCGTGGTTAGTGATGCTAAATGTACTAATGGTAGTTGGCAAGCAATCGATATGAGTAATATGAAATACCTCTACCGAGTGCAAAACGGCGTTTTTGGAATGTCAGTATGTCATGTCGTTGCAAAGGCATTAAGATTTTCAAACTCAAATCTGATGCCTCAGGATATCATCTACTCTGCACTGACTGACTAAAATCCACAGAATGCGTAATGTATCTGGAAATAAGTGATGTAAAGTGCTGGAAACTATTAATATTTTTTATTTATTTCAATTTTCGCTACTAATGTTTGTACAAATTAATGCCTTTTTAAATATGTTTTTGATTTTGACGCCAGTTATGTTTTTGTTATTGTTTTGGTCTACATTTCCTTGTCCTAGTTTACGAAAAACCACACAATTTTATGCACAATGAACATAAATGTATTTCGATGTGTGAGTATTGAACTGCTGCGTTTTCATCGAGCTGCTACATAAATTTGCAAAACGAAAGCAGATTTTTTTAATCTCCTGAAATTTTGAATCAAAGCAACCTTTTTGTTAACAGTTAATGTTACTGTAAGATTTTTGGCTGCACTTGGAGTTAATCTTGGCGTTGTATAAGGCTTCAGGGACATACGTGATGATTTTCCGCAGTAGCATTATCAGATAACGCAATGGTGTCATTTGCTGTGACTGAGACTTGATTCTGATATTTGACTCTTCGTTATATAATGGATTTTCTAGGTGTCTGCTGTTTTTTATCGTGTACCTACATCATTTGATTGTTTCATTTTTAAGGCTGGGGATGTAATTCAACTGCTGGAGCCTGTAAATAAAGAATGGTGGACAGGTTCTTTTGGAGGAAAAATTGGTCATTTTCCAGCAACATTTGTTGAAATTGAATGACCTTGTCGCAATCTAAAGCCTGTTTAAAACCCAAACAACTTTCTTCATTGGAAAAAGGCGACTGAATACTGAAAGTCATTACTCCATAACTCCAATGGTTTTAGTAGGCTACAATACCTGTATAAAAATAATCTATCCTCAAATTCAAACTCAGTTTCCGAATTATCGATCTTGTTTAGTCGTTAAAGCCTTGAAAGAGCATTTAAAATTGTTTATTTCAAGACATCGTAAGTTCAAGGTTAGGCTTCTTTGTATCGCTAGGTACCGCGGAAATCCGCTTATTTTGTTAAAAGGGTTTTGGATTTTCGTCGATTAATCTGAAAGAGCTTTTTCCAACCAACAGTTCATGAGGCGTCAGCATTTAATTAAGCTGCTGTACACTGAAACGTGTAGCCGGAGGTACAGCCGGAGTTTCATTCTCTAGTTACATTCTCCAAGAAATCAGATGGTTAAGTGGTTAAAAGGACCATTTAATCGCAATTACAATTACAAGAACCAGATTATTCAATGAAAGACTAGATAACATTTTCAATCATGGAAATTATACTTAGGAAAAAGTAGATATATATGCCATGATTTCGTACGCTGGCGGTTAAAATCTCGAAGTCATGATGTCAGGGAAATTTTGAAGTTCGATGGAAACTTCTTTCATTGTCGCAGAACAAATCAACACGAAAATTCTTAGGTAAAGAGTGATTAGGAGATTTTCGAGTCTGAATAAATGTTTGCTTGCTGTGATCACTTACAAGATAACCAGTTCAAGTTGAAGAAGGTTAACGCGACGGAAAAACGTGTTTAAGAAGACGGCAAAGCATTAAAAGAAAATGTAACGTTAACTACACTTGAAATCTAAACTAGCGTGATCTCCCTCACAGCATCTCTTGGTATTATAACACAACGCTCTTCGACGAGCACCCGAGTGCGACATTCCTTCGGATGTACCACCTCAAATTTGGCCCGAATTTGAGAATGTTCTCGAATTTTGGTAACCAAGTAATGATTAGTTGATCATGGGAAGTCGCTTGTGATGAGGAGCATTGCGTAACGACACTAAGAGTTACTGCTTGAAAGAAGAAAACTGATACATCATTAACCAAATAAGTATTAAAGAAATCTATGGAGGGGCCAGACCCCGGCTCGTAATTGAAGGATATTATCAAGCAATTGAATGATTAATTTGTAATCATAATTATACATATATATCTATATATAGCATCAATTCAATATGTTTTTGTAATTTTTTTAATGTCAGTCCCTGTAAAGAAACTGTATAATGATGATAAGAAATAGAATTATATACTGTAAATTGTTTCGTTTTGATATTCTACTGCCTATCTTACCCATTTGCCCTCCAAGGTACCACTTCTTGAGAGAAAGGTTGGAATAACACTGAATAGAGATCACTGAAGTTTCTTGACTTGGCCCGAGCCCGAATAATTTTGAAGGAGTGCTGGTCCAAGCATCTTTGGGGCTCCAACAAAATTCTGTTGGGGGAGTCTGTGCGAACCACTCACGTAATTCATAACCAAATCTCGATGAGGGGGTGAGGCACGAAACCCTTCGCAATTTACATGGTGTGGGTATGTCTGTGCGTGTAGGTAGGACCGCGTCTGATTATGATATTCGATTGCAAGATAAACCACCAGCGTTGCATATGGCAGTGTATCCATATAGAAGGTCATTGTCAGTCTTTGGGTGTGCAGAAATACAGAAATTAAACCCGTGACCAACTACTGCACAACTGCCCTTATCATTGAGCCCGGTTCAGAGCGACACGTTAGACTTAATGTCTGCTCAAGAAGTTCACAAACCTTCTTGAAACAACGTTCTATAAGAATCTAAATTAAAATTTTGCGTTGGAAAATAGCTTTAATTTCTTGCACCTATTTGATGAACAGTAACCCCATTGTTTGGTAAGATTTATGTTGTGTTTCAAATTTATCTTGACCGAAAGAGTTAACCCTTTCTTGGCCACAGTTTGCCGTATGGCAACTTATTAATTTTACTCTGGCTAACGCCACACAATTTTACCCTGCCTAACCCCACACAATTTTACTATAGCTAACGCCACACGATTTTACTCGGGCCAACGCTACACGATTTTACTCTGGCTAACTCCAGACGATTTTACTCCTCAAGGGAAAACCTGAATGCCCAAACAAAGGGTTATCGATTACATCCTTTATGCATTGGTCCAGCCAGTTTTATAATAAAATGTTTCAGAATCCAATGCGAAAAATTCAAGAGGAAGACTAATGCACAACTTACTGGGATTGCTCCAAATAAACGTGATGGCTAATTTAAATCTACACGCAACATGGGAAAACCAAACGAGGTGTCAGTGCAACAAAGTATTCTACAACAAATAAAATTAATACTTTATAGCTGGATGATTTGCACCCAAAACTATAACTGTTGCCAATGGAAATGCTGCATCATAAAGACATTAAAACCCCAGGACTTATGGACATAGACAGTACATCATGATGAAAACAGGCTTACGTGGGGGTCTATCCGATAATTTGCATAATAGCATATGTAAACTACGCACAATGGACTAATTCAGTAAAGATGGTTTTCACTCAATCCCAAAGATACAGCCATATTGGTGTACCTGACAAAGCAACTTACTCAAAATTCTTTTGTTCTGGTACGCCAACATGGCAACTTTGACGTCACGTGAAAACCATTTATACCTCAATGTATTATAATATGGCATAGTCTCGGTATCATTCTCTTAAATTTTATTCAGTTGTACATTTTTTCCGAGCTATTGTCTTTTCTAATAGAATTCAAGAGTGAAGGAAGAATTCTAATAGAATTCAAAAGAGTGGAAGTCTGACTTTGCGTTTAAGCAATGCATTGTGGAATTCATGCAATTGGTTGATGGATCAAACTTCTGCATGGAAACAAGACTCGGGAATTATTTTTGTTACAATCACACATTTGCAAATAAATTTTAATGTAAAATACTTTTAAGTGATTCTTTACGACTGTTCTTTTTCCTATTCTTTGCATACCAAAAATGATATGTGAAAACCATTGTCAAGACCGGTTACCTAGCACACACTTTTGAACTAGCTAAATAGGTTTGAATGAAATTATGTTAATTTGAATACTTTATGGAACTAGATTAGATTATGGATTCATAGGCCGTGGACAATATGAGCTGATACGATAAATTCACAATTGAAGTACACTGCTGAACAAGCCCGGGGGAACGAAATTTGGAGTGAGGGGGCTGATGGGAAAGACAAGTTTCGAGCACCGGAGGCAAGAACTCCTATGGGGATCCGGGGGCATGTTCCCCCGGGAAAATTTTAAAAATAAGGCTCTCAGAAACAGGTTTTGTACATTTTGAAGATAGATTTTAAGAGATTTGGGTTGTGATTGTGTCGAAAAAAATAATGGAATAACATTTTTTGTTGTTCTGCAAAAAAGGGGGGCTACAGCCCACCAGCCCCTCATGTTCCGCCGGGCCTACTGAAGTCAACTAGAAAAGTTGACTCGAGCAGGGATTTGAACTCGCACCTTCGGGAATCCGGTCCGCTGCTCAACCTGTTGAGCGATGGAGCCTACAGGGATTGAAGGCGAATTATTATCCGACAAGAATATCTCGTGCACTTCAGTCGGATAATAGCTTGCCTTCAATCCCTGTAGGCTTAATAGCTCAACAGGTATAGCGGCGGACTAGATTGCCGAAGGTGCGAATTCAAATCCCGCTCGAGTCAACTTTTTCAGTTGACTTCAGCAGTTTTTTTATTATTATTATTATTATTATTAAAGAAATACACATTAAGTAGCTTAAACAGCTAAACTACAATGTGTTATACAGAATAATGGAAAAGACGTTTTACAAGGATTAAATTTACAGTTACAAGTTTTCCTAAATTTATGTTACAACAATCTAATGATAAAATTACACT
>JBAHVQ010230591.1:0-10299 GCA_036872915.1 Nanipora kamurai
CTATTAAAATTTTCCCGAGGGAGCATGCCCCCGGATCGCCTCACGCCATCAGCCCTCAGTCTCAGCCCCCCCAATCAAAAAAGCTTCCTACGGGCCTGTTATTTTAATAATTCGGCCGTATAAGCTACGTTTAAAATCGTAAAGCATACCTGGGAATAATATACTAATTTCATTATGTATTTAATAAACATAGTAGTCTTCGTATCTTGCATGGGAAACTTGCTGCCCTATTGCCACGTATCGTTGGCAAACTTGCAATCTCTTCGTCAGAATCTCGGACATTCCCTCGGCTGAATTGTCCTCCTCGTCGTTCTCTGGAATTATCTGGAGGACTTCGTCGTCGTCAGAATCGGATTCATCATCACCTGACGATGTTTCATCATCGGATGTTTTTTTATCAATGCCTGCATTGTTGTTCCTATTTATGTAGAAATCGGCTTTAATTCGTTTGATTTTGTCCCCTTTTTTTCCAATGGTGGACTGGCCGTTACTCTCAAGGCATTTGTCAAGTTCCATGACTTTTAATGAATTTGTTGAATGTTGAGTTCATATAGCTACAAGATGACCGAGTAATTGAAGTAATCAAAAACCAGAGTTCCCCTCCATGTAATGTTAAATGTTATCGATCCCCCTTACCACATTAAATTTTCTTAAATCCCCCCTTAGAATCTTCACTCCCCCTAGTCGTATTAAATGAGCTCTTCCTTAGCTGAACCACAGTTAACGTTTAAAGGCGCCCACAAGATTGCTGTCGCTATGGAGCTGGCAGAAAAGAACAGTGAAATTTTAAAAAATGGGCGGGCTATCGACGATCACGACGACGCCAACAAACGAGATGTACACCGACTGACGAGGGTAGGAAAGTTCGAAGCATGTTTTAGATGTGGCAGCAATCATCGTGCGAATGACTGTAGATTTTTGGATGCATTGTGTTTTAATTGTAACAATAGAGGACATATTGCTCGCAAGTGTCAAAGCGCGCCAAACCAGAGGCAGGGAAGAGGAAATACTAGCTATAGAACTCAAAATCAATCGGCAAGAGGAGATGGCTCCAGAAATTCCCCGAAAGATCAGTCCGCAAATGTTTTGGCTCAAGACGACGAATATACAACGCAAGATTGTGAAATGTTTGAGTTGCAGAATGAAAAGTCGGCGCCAATTACGGTTTCTGTTGAAATCTACAATCAAGGGCTATTGACGGAAATTGACACCGGAGCGGCAGTGTCGGTTATTGGTTCAGAAACGTGGAAGAAAATCCCCAAGCCTGGAGTGAGATTTAATCCAACAAATATCGTGCTGAAAACGTACACGGGAGATAGAGTTCAAGTGAATGGTGAGTCAAAGATGCAAGTAAAATACAAAGGAAAAAGCTACGAATTGCCTATTGTTGTGGTTGATGGACAGACACGCTCATTGCTAGTCGAAGGAAAAGTCAAAATGTGTGAACAGTGTCAAGTTAACCAAAATGCTCCTACTTGTGCACCATTACATCCCTGGGAATTTCCCAATAAACTATGGTCAAGAATTCGCATTGACTTTGCTGGCCCAATGTGTGGTAAGATGCTCTTGGTAATAATTGATGCTTACTCCAAGTGGATAGATGTTCATGTCATGCAAACATCGACCAGTGCTGCAACAGTGGAGAGACTTCGAGCAACATTCTCCACTCATGGTCTTCCTGAAGTGGTTGTTAGTGACAATGGCCCAAACTTCACAAGTGCAGAATTTGAAACATTCCTGAAACGCAATGGTATAAGACATGTCAAAACAGCACCATATCATCCGGCATCTAATGGACTGGCTGAAAGAGCTGTGCAGACCGTGAAAGAAGGGATCAAGAAACAAAGTGAAAATAAAATTGAAACCAAAGTTCATCGTTTTCTGTTCCAGTATAGAATAACACCTCATACCAAAACTGGCCGAACACCTACAGAGTTGCTCATGAATCGCAAACTTAAGTCACGCCTGGATCTTGTGAGACCTGATGTCAACAGAACAGTCCGGGCAAAGCAAGAGAAACAGAAACAGCAACATGACCTGCATGCTCGAGAAAGAGCATTTAATCCTCAAGATCCTGTTTACATTATGAATTACGGAAAAGGAGACAAGTGGATCCCTGCAACAATAACCAAGAAAACTGGTCCAGTGTCTTACACAACACTGTCAAAGGATGGTAGAGAAGCAACAAGACATCAAGATCAAATAATTCAGCAGAAGACGACAGCAGACCTGGCAGAAACTTGAGAAAAACAGGAATACCACTACCACCAAGAAGACCTGGTTAACCCCTCGACCAGTGAAGGAAACAACACAGAAGCAACGCTCACGAATGATAAAGGTATGAACAGAAACACTAGGTTCACAGGCGAATTTATACTCGCCCTGATTATTAAGGGTACTCTTGAATTTAAATAACTGCTGTTGAAAGTCCACGTGTAAATTCATTGATATTTTTTTTATAATAACTTATAATTAACAGTTGAACTATCAAGTAATTATGGAACTCATAATGAACAATTTTCAGACGGTTTAAATTAACCGCTTGCACATTTGTAAATATATAATAAGGGTACTTTGGACTAGTGAGGGAGGAATGTGGTAACCTTAACATCTCCCCCCGGGGCGGGTGTGGTTGTCGTAGAGATCATGCAAAGAGACACGTTTTGACAGTGTGTAGTAAAGTCACGACCCTGTGAATACTACAATTAATATTAATTATTGCGGTTTGCACTTAGTATCAATAATTAAATATTAAAGACTTATTAACAGAGCGCGAGGTCAGTAGGGGAAAGTACTTGCCTGAGGTTTTAATACAGACTGAGCAACGAAGGAGTGAGGTCTGTGCGAAAAAACCGAAGGCAAATACTTTCCCGTAACTGAGGTTAATAAGGAATTTATTATATGGCTAAATGTTTTTGTTATTTCATTTCCTGACTGCACTGCCTAAAGTTCGTAGCCGTGCGACCCAATCTTAAGGCCGCTTTCCACTGTCGCGTTTTTTATACGTACGTACACGCACGGAAAAGATGAAATCCGTTTAAATGATGCCACTGAAAAAATCGGATAAATAGATCTATAGCATTTGGTTTTGTGTATGATTTAGTGTGTTTTTGTTAAGGTGTTTATTAATCTTCTAAAATTTAGAAGGGTTTAAACATTTCCGTGCGTGTACGTACGTATAAAAAACGCGACAGTGGAAAGCAGCCTTAACTGTTGCCGTTTAACAAATTGCATTTTTATACTCCAAAAATAATATTTTGGGTTTTGATGACTGTATTCTTACCTTTTTGGTTGTTTATAACTTGTTCAATTTTTTCTTGGCTGTTTTCTTGTTGTTGCTCGACGTTGTTCATCTCCAAAAACAACCTGTTCGGCGTAGCATATTTCTTTGAAAAATCCCCCTTTAAACGTTGCATTTTCATCGTCAGTTTCACCTGGGTAGTAAAATTCGCTTGGAGAGTGCTCCATCGTCACAGTACATTTTCTTGTTCTAGTTTGCTTGTACAATAACTGATTTTTAAAACTATGAAATTCGCGTTCCGAAAAAAGCGTATTGCCCTCCCAGTGAATTGACTTTAGGGCAATACGCTTTTTTCCGGACCTCCCGCCAACCAGTCAGCACGCAGAACGCTAATCAGCCATATAATAAAATACCTTATTTGAGGCAGAGTATATAACCACACCAGTGACAGTTCTGATTATGTACTGTCCTGAAGTAAGGGGTTATTAGACTGTTCCGGGTATGACTAACAGCTACTTACCTAAAAATCGTAGAATGTTGATGCAACAATTCACATATACCACAATTTTCCAAATGAAAGATATCTACAGCATTGGTTGAACTCATCTTCTTCAACCATCTAATAGCTCGTGAACACACATGATGCGGCTGGATTAAAGCTAAGCAAACCGGTGATGACAGATCATTAAAGCGTAAATTGAGTAATAAAAGTGAAATGTGGACATCCACCTGCTTCATCCTGAAAGTGTCTGTAATAACTTACTCGAAAAAGATAAGACCTGCGAGTCTAATTTTAGAACAAAAACCATCCCGATGGAAAAGTCAAGTTTATCCAAACACAGACTAAAAAACATGAACGGCATATTAAACAAATTGTTTATTGCAAGTATTCTAAAACAACACACTTATTGGTGCGACAAGGTTTAGCTATATAAGAATAACGTAGTTAACAAATGACAGTAATACATCAATTTTTAGGTAATTTTTTGCTCAAGAATCAATCAGTTATATTATCTCCATTAATACCATCATCATTCTCGAGCTCGTTAGCTCCCGGAGTTCAGTCATTGAAAATATTAATGGTCATGAATGAGCAGATGTAGACAGAGTTTAACGAGAAGCTTCAGTTATAATCCTATTTTTGTCCAGCGTCGAGCAAACGGTCCAATTCACTGAAGAAAATCCATTTCAATCTCGTGAATCAACAACATTCAGAAATGGAATTACATTTTTCTTTTGAATTTGCATCCTATCTAGTGTGTTATATTTTTAAAATTTAATGAGTTGTTGTTCATGTGATACAACACAAGTGTTGTGTATTTTCTCAGTTAAGCTCGTTGACATGTTTACCATGCATTTCTGACAAAACATGAATGTCTACAAGTATTTCAATTGTATCAGAAGTAATTTACAATATTTTCGGCGGAGTATTTCAGAAAATTAAGTTGGAACGACTATCTGACGGCACGAGTCAGTTTTGTGACAGCTTTTTATGAGCCGCGTTTCTTTCCAGCGATCAGAATATCAGATATACAGTATGTTTAGAACTAAGATAGCTATCGTTTGAAATTTTAACTGATATTTATAGATATGAAAAAACAATTTAAAAGCGCTCCCTAATCAAGTTGCACTCTTGTCAAAAGATTGTAAAACTAGAATCCAAGTCGTTTCATGACAATTAAATCCACGGTTTCACAGCAACTAATTGAGCAACCTCTTATCCTCTTTAAGTTCCAGCTAGTGGCGCAAGTGGATTTTTCGTTCACTCATCGATTTTTCAAGTTCGAGATGGAGACGTAAGTTGGGATGATTATAGTCATAGAGTATACTTTAAACCCCAGAGTTTTCACGTGGAAGTCTCACTTTAGTAGTTGGTTCCAGCTCTCACACATGCGCATACCAACTGCGCATACCCACTGTCACTGGGCAGGCTGAAAACATTAAATATAATTCATATAAGGTAGAGATGAAGCAACCTTTACTTTGTTACTTTCATTTTAAAATTTTGTTGAAAATCCAGTTGTTCCATTCGATATTTGTTTTAAAATTAAGTACATAGACATCGTAGTACATCTGGTCAAGTAAGTTATAGATTTGAATGTTCAGAGCTGGTTAAATGTAACGACAATAAACAAGAAGTGAAGATTTGAAAAGATATTGTCTGAAAGATATTTACTTTCTTCCAGAGCTTATTGCAAAGTGTAGTGTTATAAAATTGTAATAAAGAATTTTATTGTCAACCCCCCATCTGCTGCTTTTGCTCGGTCATTCCAACATGTTATTTCTACCAAGATGACCGGATACTCTAGATTGAAAATTGTTTCTATAGGTCTTACGAGCGGAAAGGAATTGTAAAGGACCATATCATTTTACAACGTAACGAGGAGGCGATTTTCCATACTACTTTTTTGTTTTATTTATACACATTTTTTAGCACAAAATTAATATCTTTGCAATTTGAGAAAAACAATTCTGACTTTGAAATGGATTGTGCTCGATTAAATTAATTAAAAGATGACATCAAGTGCAAAATTTGTGATCATTCAAGATAAAATAACAGGAAATTATCAGTAAGAAAGAGATTGAAAACGTTCGCGAACGTTATAGCGACACGAAAGCACTTGTATTTTTTCTTGGTCTAAACATGTGCGAGTTAGCGTGAACGTATAACATTCAAAAATCCTGAGTTTACAGCAACAAAATTAATAAAAATTTTCAAAATCAAAAACATTTCAATCATGCTAAAACCTACTTTAATACTATGTTAAGGTGTAAATGAAAGTAGTTCTTGAAGTGTCCCGTATATTATTTATGCGTCAGACTTGTTAATTTAATGATAGATTCTTGAAACGGCTTTCCTTACGGTGAAAGCATAAAATGGTCATGACAAAACCATCCATTCTATAAGAATTAACCGTGACAGTGATGTTTAATAAAATACTTTAATGCCAACGTTTTGTTACAGCCAGTAATTTCAAGAAGTTCCGGCAAGTTTCGCCGCCATATAACGACTTGCATCGATATGCAACGAGTTGCATCGAATTTCCACACGAGGATCTGCGAACATATGAGAATTTCACCTTACACGGGAAACAAAGTTTCAACTCACTCTCAGCCTAGTATTTTATCACATATGAGACAAACCGGACACACTGTTTCCTTCGATAATTTTTCAATTTTGTCATCTGGGAATTCCCAGTTACACGTGCTTCTCAGGGAAAGTTTATTAATAGGTAAAATGAACCCTAGTCTCAATAACCACATCAGATCTTTTCCTTTAATGTTGTTTTGATTTCTTTTTTATCTCTTTGACCGCACTCCTACTTCTCACCAATGATTTTCCGGTGTGCCTCACTAATTATTCCACCTGTCTGTAATCATTTAGTCAATTAAGCCGAGAAATTATTGCTGTAATCATTTCGCTCTGATGTTACTTGGTTGTTATGAAACGTTAACTTTAACGTATTTTATTAAACCTCAATGTCATGGTTTTTCTTAAAGTTATTTGCTGGGCGTTAAGTTTTATTACTCGATTGAGATTCCCGCCTGGTACCTGGATTGCCATTCTATAAGGTTAACATTCCATGGAGAGAGAAATGAGGTATGAGAAGGCGGTTCTACTTTCTCAAGCCTGGGGAGTTTAGGAAAGTTTCGCAGAATTTCGGGAAGATAGTTCTACTTTATCGGACCGAATTTCCTCAGATTTGATACTCATAAGTCATAATGTCTATTTTTGCTCAGATTGTACGGGTTTTTTTAACGTTGGGTTATAGTGACATCCTCCTCACTCTTTGCAGTGACACCCCCTGATTACCGCTAAGGGTAGAGTAAGAACAATAATGACCATATCTCTGTCTCAACCGACGTTTGTTCACAGTTATGGCTACCCCAAATCAGATGATCATCCGAGTTTTTTTACTTATTTTTTTTTTTTGCATTTGTCAATGTTCGGCTAATACGAAAATAAGTAGTGCTCCAAACTCAACATTGTAATACTGAAAACATTGATAGAATTCTTGAGATATGTACTTAAGTAATGAGGAAAAAAAGGCTTGTATATCCCCAAATAAAAAAATCAGCGACCACACTTCCCTTCGTTCAAGTTTGTTCAATATTGTTCCTGACGAAAAAATGGCTTAAAATTTTGTAAGTTGTCAATAATTGCGGAGAGGAGGTGAACGCTAATTGTAGTCTAACAACTGTTTTTTCCAAGGCTGTAGGTCTCTGTCTGTGCGATTGAGAGGTTTAGGGCCAATAAATAATAACAACACGTACCTCACTACTTAGTTATTTAAATAAGAACGGCAAGCTGCAATCTTACGTCTTGTACATATAGCTTATCCTAAAATTGTTTTTGACCTGCATCCCGTACCTAAGCAGCTTTAAGCCTTGTTCACACATGCCACATAAGCATAAAGACAAGATCAAGACGAAAATAAAGCATGACTTCTACACTAAGACCTGCGAAGGCAAAACAACAAGAATTTTTCTTTGTTTTGTCTTTTGTTCGGCACTTGGACTATGATTTTATACTTATGACGATCCTTATTCCTTTGTTTTGCCTTATTTTTTGTCCTTATGGTAGTGTTTATGCTCGCGTGTGAACCAAGTCTTAGGAGCCCCGAAACGTGGAGGGTGTATGGTTTTTGTTTGTTATGTTTTTTCTATTTCTGTATTTTCTATTTCGGTGCGACAGGTGTTGTTTCTGATTGCAAGTTTGATACCCGTGGCATTATTTTGTTCTTTCATATTAATATTATTACTTCCTTGATCTTTATGCTCTAAATCGTAGTATTCCGCAAAGCCACAAACAGATATGTCAATTGCATTTAAGAACCACAATCTTTGAGACAAAGGGTCCCTAAATATTTATTGAATTGTAATTACTAAGACAGTACAAGGCAAGTTATTGTTCATGCATTGAAATAGTTGACCGAATTTCACTTCCAATCATTACGGTGAGAGCACTCTTGTCAAAACTATAGAAAAATGTCAACTTTGAAGACTCTTAAGACGACCTCATGCCAGCAATGAAGGACACCATGGCGTCAAAATATGTGTAGTTATTACCAATTGCTATGGTGGCCTACTTCCTATTCGAATCTGAGTCGAAACGAAGTTTTTCGAATTTATATAAATAATTGAGTCTGCTTTGCAACGAACAGTGAAACGAAGTTAAGCAAAATTCTTTGAACTTTTTTATCAACTTCCTCGGACTTCAGTAAGTAAGATGAGCAAATTTTTGTTCGAAAATCAACTTTTCCTGTTTCTAGAAACCGCTGGTACAATATGATGGAAACTTCGCCGAATTCAAATATTTTCTTGATTTTGTGTTTTTTGTTAACTCTGTTTGACTGATCGAAAACTTTATTTTAACACGCTAACCATTGTCAACCGAAGTTGATTTCCACAAGAGCGTGTACAAAAACAAAAATTACAAAATGTACTACTTTCATTGAAGCATGCACTTAGATACACTATTTACCAATAAAAAGAGTTAGGAATGAGTAATACTGTAAAATAGCCGACTAGTAGACGTTCGTCAAGCTCCTTCTCTCAGAAAAACGATTTGTGAGCCCTAGATGGGAATCGAACCCGCAACCTTCTGATGAACGGTGAGACTCACTAGTCGCCTGCGATTTACCAAGCTCCCACATGAACTGAGTTCGTGTTCAGTATTAAGTACTGTAAAATAGAGAACACACATTAAGTAAGTACATTATAAGAATAATGATGTTAGTTGCTACTCCGAGTGACGAACCATACCGGACAAGTAGAGAAAACTCTATTTGGCCCGACAGGGATTCGAACCCGCGACCTTCGGTTTACTAGTCCGACGCTCTACCAACTGAGCTACACGTCAAGTTGGGAGCTGAACACGAAATTGATGTTACTTCCGCCCTTGATATTTCGAAACATATACTAGTTTCTTCGATATCGGGACATTTAAATCCTATCTGATTTTAAATGGCTGAGTAGAAGAATGAACTCGGGTGGAGAATAATGATGTTAGTTGCTACTCCGAGTGACGAACCATACCGAGTAGAGTTTTCTCTACTTGTCCGGTTTGGTTCGTCACTAGGAGTACCAACTAACATCGTTATTCTCCACCCGAGTTCATTCTTCTACTCAGCCACATTATAAGAAGTTAAAAATTAGAAAGTTATGGAATTTATTTACAGCTTTTGCCTTGATTATTCAAAAATGTGAGTAGCGATCTTATTTTCGAAGGCCTTTAGAGGGTTACTTTCTCTCAGTCCGTTTGGTGACGAGTTCCAAACATGCGCTCCATCGAATATGAGGCTTTTTTTCATGCTATTAGTACGTGGTTGCGGAAGGCAAAGAGTGCTTTCAACACAACGAAGTTCATAATCTGTTAATTCATTTTTGAAATAAAACAAATCAGCGAGTGATTTAGGAGCCATGCCATTTAACAATTTAAACACGAGTTTTGCTTTGCTCTTCAATCTTTGAATTTTAAGTGGTTCCCAGTTTAAAACGTTTAAAGCAATCTCGTGATCTACATTATTGCTCACATTCGCAATTATCCGAGCCGCTCTGTTTTGGAGTTTTTGAAGGCGTTTGGATCGTGTTTCTCCAAAAACGTCCCATACCTCGCAGCAGTAGCTGAAGTATGGATGAATAATAGAGTTATAAATAGTAATAAGAGTATCATCTTCAACAAATTCCTTTCTCGTTGAAGGGCTGATATCCCTGATGTTATTTTCTTACAAATGTTGTCAGTATTATTCTTCAAAGTCAAATGCTGGTCAGCGGTCATACCAAGTCTTGGATTCATAAACTTGTGGCGTAACTATAGGGGGGGCAGGAGGGGCGGTTGCCCTCACACACAGCATCTGGATGGCTAGTTGTTGGAAAATTGTGATTTCCTGTCGGAAATTTGAATGCAAACTTGAGATAAGGGAGTTTGACGAGAATGAAGCTGTTCCAAGGGATATCGAACATCTTCTCATTTTTTGAGAAAACAAAACCTCACAGCTCAATTCGAAAACATTACTACATTGCTAAGACTTGCTCTAACTTTGCCTGTTTCCTCG
>JBAHVQ010230632.1:0-10297 GCA_036872915.1 Nanipora kamurai
TTAAACATTCTCTCTTGTTTTTTACTCATATCTTGAGTTTCACAAGATGATTTTATTCGGTATATGTTTTGTTTTAAAATTCTTTTTCATGTAGAAATTTTATCAAGTACAGTAAGCAGTGTTTTGTGGGAACTAGAGAAACTATTTTTGCAACTTAAATTATTTGTGGCCTGTTTTAGTCACATACATTGTCATTGGGGTAAATCTCGTTGTCAAATGCACTTGCAGTTTAGTAGCTGTGGCTTAAAGTACAGTAGATGTGGCCTATTTTCTCTTGTACTAATGGTTCTAATGTTAGATTTTACCAAAAACCTGTTGGGTTTAGGTACTGTGGCATGCTGCCTTCTGACAAATATGTTGACAATTTCATCATCAAAGTATAGGGGTGTTTTTTGAATAATTTGGAAGGAAAAAAGATTAGGGAGGAAAGGGCTCCCCTGCTTTGTTGTCCAGTAACTGAAAATTGAACAATATTTACCGTTTTGTAATGAGAAATTCAGACACATTTTCTGTATGATCAGTGTTGCACATTCTTTTTAACATTTGATTTTGGTTTAGGAAGGTTATCCCACTTACTTGAGCTCACAAGGGAGGGGAGCGAAGAGCTGAAATTTTATACTGTGAAAAATAAAGGAAAGTAATACAAAAACAATTTTCTTCAGCTGATGAAACTATTTCTTTACTGTCTTCATCAACGGCTGTGTGTTCGACATTTATGTTCACTGCATTCAACCTCAGAACTGTCATATGTACGTTTGTTTTCAGGTGGGATATCTGATCGTTCATGACTGCATTAATGGGAGATATAACTATAACTGTTGATCAGGATTCTGATTTTGCTTCTTGTCAAATAAGCTCAGAAGCAAATGAATGACCAATGACTTGCTGTTACCTGTAGGAAGAACTGGCATCACATCCAGATCCAAATATAACCTTTCTAGACAAATAACCTGTTTTGGCTTCAATGTTATATTAGAATAACAACTGTTAATGACCAATGAGCTTAAATGAATGAGAAATTTATATACAGATGATTCCTTGCACTCATTGGAATTTCTGCCATGTTGCAAGTTAACATGCAAGTTAATGTGCAAGTTAACAAAATAATGCCACCCCTCCCCTGCACCATTTAGTTGTCCCATAGCACGTGACCAGCCTAAACCAGGGTCTATTCGCTACCCTGGGAACGAAGTTGCCTTTAAACTTGATTGACTTGCTGGATTCATTTCATAAAAATACAGTTGTAGCAGATAGAACACAAATAACTATGGCAACATAATCTTTGACCTCTTGACCAGTCAGTTCTGAACTAAATTTGTAATGGCTCATAAATTGGTGAAAATTATGTTCATCCTGTGTTAAAACAATGGAGTATGAATGGGGTCCTACTAAACACTGCCCGGGACTGCCCGGGAAGAACAAAATGACTGCCCGGGACTGCCCGGACTGCAATAAATAACAATATCATAATTTTGAAACCAAATTAACGTCGCCGCCGTTTCTTACACCTGTGCCCCCTTGAACTGAAGTTGCCCAAGAATCAAGGACAGGACTAACACTACAACGACTGAACGCACTCTATAGAGGAGTTATGGTACAATACTTTTTTGGAGGGTTGTAGTATCCATGGGAGAGGTATCCCGCAAACACCTGAGGTAAACCTGGCCTGCACACTTAAACAGGCTCAGGATTCCAGGAGCGACTTAACGGTGTAGTAATTTCGTCCTGTCGCCGACAAACCTCTCCGTGCTATCAAGACTGAGAGGTACTACAAATCTCATCACCATGTTGGAGATATTAATTAGTTACTTACCTAAAACTCAGCGCAAACCTTTCGCAATAACGAAGAGTGCTAAGAAGAAAACGATATCCAGATAACCAGTAGAAATGGCACAACACTACTCACCCTAGTAGCTGGCGAGTGACGCCAGCGCGGTTGGGTGCGGCTAGACTAGTCTGGACCGATAAGCGTATAAACGGAGGACGTCCATCACTGAATCATATGAAAGGGCTTACCGAACCGACGACTTTCAGGAGAACTGCAGTTTCATATAGGCAAAACGAGCTACACAGATGTAACGGAGACAACGACGGCTACGCGACAACGAATCGCAGGCTGGGCGAACCCGCTTAAGACGGCGGTAAAAACGACGTCTACGTGAAAACGCAACGCCGGTCGGGCGAACCCGCATACGAAGACAGTAAAAACGACGTCTACGTGACGGCGCAACGCAGGCTGGGCGAACCCGCTTGTTTTGTTTTTGTTTTTGTTTTTGTTTTTGTTTTTTGTTTTTTGTTTTTTGTTTTTTGTTTTTGTTTTTGTTTTTGTTTTTGTTTTTGTGTCGATTTTGTTTTGTTTTTGTTTTGTTTTTGTTTTGTTTTTGTTTTGTTCTTAAGCCAAACTGAAGCATGCTTTCAAACATGACAACATTTCAGAATCTTAAAGCAGACTTTATAGGTAAAGGGAGAGTGTGACGCGCGCACGCGATGTACCTTTCTTCATGGATACGATCCTTAAGGCAACTGCATGGGAGATATTTAATACGTAAGGCGAATTTTGTTGTGTTATTACGAAAAAACACCGCAGCGATCTTGGCGAGGATTATGTGAAATTATACAAACCAATACCGCCTCAAAGTGTTTTCTTCATCCCGTTGAGAATAATTCTACAAAAAAAGATTCAAAACTCTGCGCATCCCCATGTATTAGTGTTTGATTCTTCTCAGAGTCTCACGTTCACCTGAATTGGACGTAAAGTAATGAGCAGTGTAGGGTAATATTCAGTTGAGTTGATGGCTTAACAGGCTTAATAACGGTATAGTGAGGTAAAGAAGAGCTCAAATATGTCGGATTTCAGTTTCTAATTTTGAAAATGAGTGGCTTTTTATGTTGCGAAAGATTTTGTTTATTTGGATGGAACTTTCTTTCTGTGGGTGGTAGAACTTGGAGTATGGGATAAACAATGGAATTCGCAATTGAGCGTCCTTTTATTTTTTTAGTTTTCGGTTTGATTCAACATTGTTTTCGCCACATTTATTTCCATAGTGTTATACAAATTCTTCTATTTCTTATTCCAGGCAAAGATCGGTTCAACTGAACTTGTTTGGTATTATAGAGCAACCTAAAGCAAATCCGTTGGAAACGAAGTGCAAAGCGAATTCAACTGTGTGTTACATCATTGCCCGAAAGCGTGCAGCTTCTTGTTTTCTGTTATACCACCCTAGCGTTTGTGATCACCAACAGGCATATTCGTTTGGCGTCAACGAGTGGGACGTAAAAGTGAGATCAAAATTTCGGCCGAATGTTCCTGAGCTTGTCTTCAATACCACAGGTGCGGATGCTTTAGAATTAGGCAACAAATGAGGAGCCCAGTAAAATTATTCATTGAATACTTTCAGTTTGACTACAAAACATTTGTAGCTTATTTAAATTTAGTAAAACCGTAACAGATTTTCGAAGCTTTGCGTAAAAGGGAATACCACTTGAACTCCAGCGCAACAATAGTGCATGCACTGCCCAACCTACACATTAATTGGCTTCGCGGTGTGCGTGTTACCGATTCCAGAAGTTACCAAGAAAATTTATTTAGTTTCGACGTTTTTAGCTGTCCAACGTGGATCTTAAAAAATTTGACAACGTCGATCTTAAAAAATTTCTTACATGGAAACAAATAAGCAAAAGAGTAGATTTAATTTGCGTTCTGATTTGTGTCAAATTAAAAATCGAAGTTTTCTCATTTTATGATTTTATATTCCCTCAAATTCTCTTAAATTCAAACTCTTGTAAATCTATTCTTTTCAGTTTCACAGATTAACGTTTTAAGTATGTAAGCTCTACGATCATAATCTTACTCGTTGATATACTGACAGTTTTTGATATACGCTAGGAAAATATGTTCCTGTGGTTGCCACCATGTAATTATTTAAGTACGTAATACAGTGACCAACCAGTTTTCTTTTTTCGGATTGAGCAAACTAGATGACGATAATGATAATGATAATGATAATGATAATGATAATGATAATGATAATGATAATGATAATGATAATAATGATGATAATAATGGTGATGATAATGATAATAATGATGATAATGATGATGATGATGATAATGATAATGATGATGATAATGATAATGATAGTGATAATGATAATAATGATAATAATAATGATGATGATAATGATAATGATGATGATGATGATAATAATGATGATGATAATGATAATGATAATGATGATAATAATGATGATGATAATGATAATGATAATGATGATAATAATAATGATAATGATAATGATAACGATAATGATGATAACTTTATTTAAATTGTAAAAATCCTTTCAGCAATACAAAAACTGGTATAACCAGGATGAACACTGTTTAGATCAAAATTACAATGAATTGCTAATGATATTAAATAGTATTATAAAACAGAATAGTAGAATATTACAGACTATAAGTATGATTGTTCATATCAAACAATGTTTGTTTAAAAGTATAAGATATGTCACTGGTTCACGCTTGACCCTTTTTAATCCAACAGGGCCAATGTGTAACCATTGCCACAATACTCTTCAACAAATGGGCAAGGTTGACGACTCTACAAGGCTGCGAACTATAGTTAAACTTTACTGTGATGAACGCTATAACGAGGTACGATAAATAGAATGTGCAGCGTTGAACTATTTCAGTACATCAGGACACAATGTATTACCACAGTTTTGTTTAGTGTGTGTTTGTTTTTTCCTTAAGGTTGTTTTTGCTTTCGTTAACTAATCAAGTTAGTTATTGGAAAATTAATAGATAAAAAAAAATGAAAGAAAAATTAACCTTTTAACTTTGGGGGAATACTCTTTTTATTGTTTATTTCGATTTTGTGTTTAATTTTTAATTTGAAGTTCAATAGGAGCCGAGTTTATGTAAATTCAAACAAGTTCATATAGAAGAAGAAGCACCAATTGCGTCGCTCCACCCGATTTAGCAAATTGTAATTGTAAAATAAGAGTTTTGCAGCTTGGCATGACAATATTTCAATGAAGAGACAAAAGTTCTTGCGGAAACGTCATGAATTAATTAAAATTTGCTGAGCTTTCATTCTGTGACTCAGGACGTTATCAGAGCAAAAAGAAAAAAGTGTAAAATGTTTCCATCCGTCAAACGATTTTGACAACGGATTCGCGGTAAGCGCGTGCACCAACAAAAGGCGTCACGAAACTACTTAGAAGAAACACAGTATGATCGTTTGTAATATAAACCTAGAGAAACCAACGTCAGAGTTAGTTTGAATCGTGACATGGAATGTGGAAAATAACCAAAAAAAATTTTTTTAACAAAAAATGCTATCGAAGTACTACTTAAACGTTGGCCTTCTCGCCGGATGGTAGCATGCTTGAATATCACTATCGATTCCCTTATCCTTCTACAAAAGTAGTTCCTGGCGTTGCGAAGAAGATCTAGAGAGGTGTTCGTTGTCCCATTGAATTTTGTGGACAGTTTCCCAGGTGTATTTTGACACCAAAGATTTCTCCGAAGATTTAACCTTTGGAACAGCATGAGTAATGTTCCTTTTCGCTTGCCAAAACTGTGCGACCAGTTTCACCTAATTCACAGTCACAAGCAATGCCGTAGACTCTGGGCTGTAGGTTCTAAAGGTCAAAGGGAGAAGTCATTTGTGGCAAACCACATCTGGGAAACTAGCCACAAAATTCAACGGGACAATATCTCCCTTCTTTGCATCGCCAGCAATAACTTTTGTAGAAGGATAAGGGAATCGATAGAGATATTCAAGCATGCCACCATCCTGCAAGACGAACAACCTGCAAACGATACCTGGACAGCATTTTTTATCAAATAAATTTTAGGAAAACTAGGAAACCTGAATAATTTCAAATTCCAACTTCTGGTTGTCAAGAAGACATGAAAATAAACAACACTAATTTTAGCAGTGGATTCGTGTGGTTCTATGTTACCCTTTTTCGTATGTAGTATCCTGTCACTCCTCTGCTCTATCGTATGTTGTCGTACGTTGCTTCGATTAATTCTGGGATGCTTGGGAAAGGCGTACCCAGTCGCACACCGTCTCCTAGCACCTCACTACACACTACCTTTTATCGTTCTCTCATGTACAGTGCTATGCTGCTTCTTGTCGTAGAATGTACTGACGCCTTACCAGCACAAGAGCTTTTTGTACCTGGGTGCGTATCTTATTAAGCCGTGGCAACTTGTTCTGTGCCCTTTCCAACAAAATTCTATTCTGTGCAGGTTTCTGTGTTAGACCGTGTTGCTGAAGTTCTAGCGATAGCATGTATCATTGTGTTTATATGAATAAAATGCGCTGTCATAATTCATGCAGTGGGAGATGTTCTTATGCCTTGCTTTATTGCAGAAAGATGTTTTCAATGAAGTGGAGTTTTCTAACGACTCAACCGGGATATTGACAATAAAAATGTACACAAAACAAGCGTGTCTCGCGTACAAGAGTCCAAAACCCAAATGCGTAGAAGGCTCTCACGTAGTATGTCCATTTCAATGTACAACCACTCTCAACGACACTTATCGCATTGATAAAATACAGCCTAAAATGTGAGTAATTCTAGTTTAGATTTTACTTGAAATAGCCTGCATTAAAAAGGAAAAAAAACCGAAAAAATCTAACTTGCTAACTATCTAACAAGTAAACAAACCCACTGACTCACCGACGAATTGAATATCTAACCAGGAAACAAACAAGCTAACAAATACGAACAATCCAGGCCCGTAGCTGACGAGGAGGCCCCTGAAATGTGCTAGAAAATGGTACGACAAATGATGAGAAAAGCGCCATTTCTTTCATTTATCAGTTGATCGAAGTTCATGCAACAATAAAATAAACAATTTTTGCCAGTAGAAACATAATAGTTTCATATAATTATAATTTATTATTTTAAAGCTATTGAAGCCACAAACATTCCAAATAAAACTCCCCAGACCCCCTAACGCATCGACCATGCCTAAATAATTGCACACATGCAATTGTGGGTCCCCTCTGCCATTGACCCCTTAGTACAGAGCCTCCATTCAAACAAATAGACAAATAAGAAAATCAACAATCAAACAAAAATTTGGGGGTCCCGAAAAGGATAACTTTTGTGTCAACAATCCCCGATTGAGATCGTGTCACGTTGCTCTGGAGAATTGTTTCTTTGAAATTTTATTATATTTCTGTATGCACCAAATTGTTACGATGAGAATGATAATGAAGCAAAACATCTCGTGATCTAAATTCGGCAGCTTACAAACTAAAGAGGTTTATGATCTATTTTCTACAGATTCACGAAATTTGGAGCTACCTATTTCTTTCGATTATGCCATGGTATGTGGAATAGTAATTTTCCTCCAAGCCAATGTGACAGGAACGATACAATCGTAAGTAGACCTGACGTCGGTGTAACACGAGTTTTTGAGACAGCTTTTAGTTTAAAGAAGTTTTCGTCTCGAGGAGTTTGACTGACGAGAAGAGTGACGATTATAAAAAAAAAATTCGCCTATGACTACATTTGTCACATTTTTCTCTTCAATTTTCTACAGATACAAGAAACCTCTCTTTCGTTTCGTCGGGTAAATTCTTCTATTCAACTTTTTGGAGAGGTTGTTTTAAACTTTCCGGTTTAAAGAGCTCCAAACAGTTCCCCGAAAAGTAGAGAATGCAAATTTGAGACCCAAAAACTCAGGCCTAAATACTTTGGAAGAGGAAAAAAAACTGAATATAATATATAGAAACCGCATTCTAGGCATCCAAAAATATGACGAAGAAAGGAGTCCGTGTGATGCTAAAAGTGAAAAAGATAATTTTTTAATTTTTAATTTTAAAATAGCAAGCTTCTTGCATTTTACGTGTACTCACTTTCTTCATGTAATCATTTAACAAAAAATTGAAATGAAATGAAAGAGAATACGGAATGGTCTTTATTCTATGTGAACATGGCATAAAGACGTTAGTTCGAAAACTGTTTGCTCTCTCTTCTTGGATCACTTGCTCGTAAAGTTTCAATGAGTTTTTGAATCTAACTTAAAAAGTTAAAAGTTTAATACTAATATGTCGGCACTTCTGCCTTTTGCGTGTTCATAAGGAGTGACCAGTATGTTGTCGTTTTTGTGCAGTCGTGTCACGACTAAGTGGTGATGTCATTGGCAAAAGGGATGTAAACAGGTCAATGAGTCGTGGAAAGAATTTTCTGTTTCACATTGGGTCATATTTTAATGAAACCCAAGAATCACATGGCGATGGGACGGAAAAAAGATACATTTTATTCTGTCAGTGCAGAAATGGTGAAATGAAATACATTGCGTAAAAAACTTTCAATTTGGCACAGGTAGAAAAGAACAAAAGGCTATTTATTCTTACGTTGATGACATTTTCATGTTCAGTCCTTCATTATTGCTGTTTTGAGTTTTTATCGATGAGGTGAAGGAAATAATGGATTTTTCTGGTACATGAGCGCACCAAATCATACTGGTGCTTCGAAAGACCTGAGAAAGTTAAGCTTCAACTGAGACTGAACTTTTCGTTCGATTAGCTCTGTCCAATTCTGTGAGCTATTGTTTTCTTGAATTTTTTTTTCGGAAGATCTACCAGGGGGATACAGGGAAGGTGAATGGGGTTACTAGTCCCCCCTTTCCTCTCCCAATCCTAAACGACGCGACTGTATGCCTCGACAGGGTTACTCGAAGTTATGATCACCTTACTATTGACCCCCACTGGCCAGTGTGAATTGTGCAATTGTAAAAAAACTCATAGGGAGAAGCATATTGTTACATAAGTCAAGTATTTTTCTATCATTTATTTCAGTATTATACGAATTGTTACACTGTCCTTTAAGATTTACATGAAGAGGTTTGCTTAACAAAAACTCTGCTATAATCACAATGTGTTGTCAACAGTTCTTCATATATAAAATGAGCAAAGATTGTAGTAGTGTAAACCTTATTGATACGCTAGGCTTGTCAGAAAATAACGCACTCCATAACTGCAGAATGTGGTGTAGAGTCACCCCCCTTCAAAAGATCCTGTATCCGCCCATGTCTACCTGAAGCCAGGTTTACGTCACTTCCATTTTTGATACGCGGTCAGACCGAGTATCAAAACCTTTTGGCTTACAAGCCACAACCAAAACAAGCCCCAAACGCTCGAAAAAGTAGTAAGCCAGGAACTTGTTCTTGGTTTAAATAAGGAGCAACTAACTTAAGCCGTGAAATACATTGGCGGACCCAGGATTTGTGAAAAGTAGGAGCACAAACAAAGAGTTCACCAAGGTTTTGAGATGATTACGTTGTCACCAGGTCCCTTGGCGAAACCTTATGATTATTAGAGGGTAAGTTAAAATCAACAACGCCCTACCAAAACAAAATACTAAACCGACTTAAATCTCAAATGTCTTCTGCAGGAGCCAAAGGTTGCGTGGCAGAAAATTCGGATGAGGACTATGTGAGAAATGAAAACATAGTGTCGCGCTATTATCGAGTTATAACGGCACGAAGGAAACCACGAGGCGACGGTGACGGAGTGTTTTGCTAATTTGTCGAGTGTATTTTTAACTTTCCGAGTGCCGTTATCACTCGGTGATTTCGCTGCGACTAATTTTTTTCTCTAAAATAATTTCTTCAAAGGGGAAGAAAAATGTGACTTGGCCGACTCAAGAAGCGTGGGTACCGTGTGGCGCCACGCGATGCCCATGCGGCTTTTGTAAACAGTTTGTTGGGGTCCCAGCGATGAAAATGTTCCAAAACAGCCGATCTCTATTCGATCCGACCCCTCAAATATAGGACATGAGTGTACTATGAAAACTTTTATAATATTCACCTACTTCCTGTTTGAATTTTGGCTCAAATCTAAATTTTTTAAAATCTGAAAAAAGAAATGAGTCAGGAAAGTGCTTTTTGGCTCGCGCGCCCAAGATGTTACGCGCTTACTTAAAAACTAAGCTTACTCATATCATCTACACAAAAAGTGTTTTGATTCATTAAGGTTCTAGGAAATTGAAAAAAATGATTCCAAAACTCTTGCTAGACTTCATGTGCAACGAACCGTGACGCAAAGTCTAGCAAGAGTTTTGGAATCGTTTTTTCAATTCCCTCGGACCTTAATGAGTTGAAACACTTTACTAAATGCTAAACACTAACTTTGTTGATGTGGGAGCTTCGTATATATCTGACAACTAACAAACGTTCGTCTAGCTGGTAACCTCAGAGAAACGATTTCTGAGCCCTAGACAGGAATCGAACCCGCAACCTTCTGATGACCGGTGAGACGCTCTAACCA
>JBAHVQ010230643.1:0-10296 GCA_036872915.1 Nanipora kamurai
TAAAAATAAAGTTAAATAACATGCAATATACATATATATAAATATATATATCTATAAATATAAATGAATAGACTGATTACTTAAAAACTGATTATACAATAAAATTATGAAGTTCTTTCTGTTCGTTAACATCGGCTACTTTGGTTCAATCTTGATTTATCATTAAATTTTTAATTTCTCTTTTTCCAGGAACCAACACAGCCATGGGTGAGTAAAATTAGTTTAGTAATTAATTTAAGATCGTTCATTACTGGACATCAATTTAGCAGAGGGCAGCGATAAAATGCTTCAATTTAAAATGGAAATTCTAACAAGACTTATAGCTCATGAAAACTTGGTAATGAAAAATCAATTAAGATTAAACTTAATTTGTTTAACAATAATTCACAATAATCCTACACTGCTGAAATAAACTGAAAAATTTGACTGGAGCGGGATTTGAACTCGCACCTTTGGTATACCAATCCGCCCCACTAGCTGTTGAGCTATCGAGTCTACAAGTACTGGAGGGGAGTATTTATCCAACTTAAGTGCACGAGGTATTCTCGCAGCAACTTAACGCTAAACGTGGGGATGAGTGTGGTGTAGTGTTTCAAATCTATGTCAGAATCATCCTTCAGGTAATTTGAAACGATAAATTCGAAACTATTCGACACTGCTAAAGTCAACTGAAAAAGTCAACTCGAACGGGATTTGAACTCAGGCAGAGCGGTGGAGCGGTATCGCAAAGGTGTGAGTTCAAATCCTGATCGAGCCAACTTTTTCAGTTGATTTTAGCAGTGTTGTATAATTTCGAATTTATAGTTTCATATTAGTCGAGGATGATTCTAAAATTGTTTGATATTATTTGGCATGTTTTTAACCTTGTCCTATACCTTGTCCATCTCCATTTTTATCTACCTCCTTTTTCGTCATCCTATTAGCTCTACGTCATGAAAAACTATAAAATCGTTCTGGGTTTATGATACTATATGAATCAAATAACCAAAATTTTATAGGAAATATTTATTTCACGACCATGCTTATCAAACTACAACTAAGTTTAAACATAGCTGTATAACCACTACCCAAGATTAATAATGTCTTAGTAAAATTGTTTTAACTTTAATCAGGAACGAACCCCGAAGTAAGTTCAATGTCATCACTATCTAATTTCATCTCGAGCAATAGCACTCATTGGGATTACAAGAAACGCTCTCTCTATAAAAGAAACATTTTAGAGAAATCTTTCAGATCTAGAACGTAGTTCCTCATTTTATCAGGACTTGATCTAGAATTACACCCGAACACTACATTCTATTAGAGGGCCCATCAGAAAATAACTTTTATTGAGAATAATCCCGTCATTCAATATTATGATTATACTGTATCAAAGCCAGTGATAATAGAACTAATACGGTTACTACCAACGTAGTGAGCGACGGACCATTAGAAAAGTGGTGGTTAATGGGACTATGTAATCCACCTACCTAATATCTGGAACAAACAAAATTAAGACTTCAGACAATTGAAAAAGTATCATAAAAGTGGCAAATGTCATTCTAAGATAGCACTTTAGCTTAATATTACATTTACGCATACCTACAGGATGCTGTTATTCTATCAGGAAATTTACAAGAAAATTTTAAGTACTCGTTGCATTTTCAAGTACTGTATTCTTGGCATTTTCAAGGTACTTGGGTCAAGTTTATGGACTTTGTCGAAGAGTAAGGTCACATTTCGTTATTTTTAACAATGAAAAAACAGTCACGGCGTTCTTAGAGAAATGGAAATATTTTGTAGAAAAAGAAGATCTTTTTCCAGTTCTCTAACTTTGGTTGGCTACATTTCAAGGGGACAGAAACATAGTTTCGGCCAACAAGTAAATTAGAAGTTTGCTATTGGTTATTTTACCTATTATTAAAGGAATTATAATTAATGCGCTCATACACTTTGGTAAAGTAGTGAACTAGTAAACTATAGCTCAATTGCATTTAGCATTTAGCAAGGAAAATTTTGCCAACCGTTAAAAATTTCGCATAATAGGAATAGTTATACATTATCGCAGTCTTCTTCATCTTGTTTTTTTACTATTTCGTTTCTCTATATTCTTCCACTTTTTCCTTCTTATGTCTTCCATTCTTAATGAATTATCGTTTAACTAATTTATTTGTTAATTTATTTATTTATTTATTTACTTATTTATTTATTTATCTATCTATTTATTTATTTATCCATTTATTTGTATTTATTTATTTTCTATTTATTTGTTTATTTATTTATCTGTTTTAATTGAACTATTTCGTCTTCGAGTGTCAAATACTTTTTGATTGTTTGTTTGTTGTTTGGTTCCTTCTTTTATTTCTGTTGTAAATCTTCTTGTAAATTTTTATCTACATGTATCTATCTAATTTGTGTAGTGTCTTGTGATTTTGATTTTGACTTATGTGGATGGAAAAATGTTCTTGGGGACATATTTGATTGGCGAAGAAATCGTTATTCCACCTACACCTCTGGAACTGGACCATACCGTGATCATACGTCTGGTTCAGGTACGGCATATGCTGTATTTTATTAGATAGTTCTTCCATCGTTGATCATCAATTTCTTAATCCAATATTTATTGAAAAACATTAGCGATAAGATTAAACGACGTCTCGATGTCGTCTTAGACTCTTCCCTTGGTTTTAGACTCTTCCCTGACGGATACAGACGGCCTCACACCTATCACATTTGAAACGATGCACTGGTTATTGTTGAAAGTCTTTTCATTAGATTATTACCAACTTCCAGCTCGTGTACACAGGTTTCAGCTCTGGTGGCCGTAGGTAGCATCTTTCATTTGGAGGGAGGCAGTTGTATTTGTGCCGAAGTCGCAAGTTATAAGGGGGGCTGGTGGCTTACCCCCCAAAATTCTTTAATTTCTTCAGGCTCTGAAACACAGTTTTTAACATTCCCTCTGAGATATAATTTTTCAAAAGATTATGTTTTACCAAAATTTAAATGGCAGGCAATTAAGAATGTTTTTAGAAAACAGATATGTTTTACCTATCGGAGGGTGAAACTGCACCTTGTCCCTCGCTAGCAATGGTCCTGGTTCTTTACCAGTCAGCTTGCTCGCTTCGCTGTATTGCCTTCTGATTGCGCATGCATTAGCGAACCTTTGGTCCTTATAGAGAAGAATTCTACTTATTAGTTGTTCCTCTCTTCATGCTTGCTCCCAGGAAAGACTTCTCTTCTCATCGAATCGACAAGATGAGAAGGATATTTAAGACGTAAAATATGTTTAATGTTTTCGCATCTTTCTTAAATAAAAGATTCTTAGTTAGACGACGTTTTTTTTTTTTTTGCAGCGCGGTTCTTGTAGCATTAATCAATAAGCCTGTGTTTCTTGGCTTCCTATAAACTGTAGTTAAAACTGACAAACTATTCTTCCTCAATAGCATTTGTAGTAAAAAGATTTCCCGTTTACATTCAACTTCCACTGCAATATCGGTATAACTGTTGACCTGAATCCTTGTTAGGCTTAAGGCTAATGGTATCATCAACAAGCCTTTTATAGTAAGACGACGTCTCACTTTTCATGATGTAGTCTCTCCTCAATTGAACTCATAATCGTATTTCCCGTAAGCGGTCCAAATGGGGAGGCCATCGATCCCAAGATCACAGGATGGTGTTCCGATGGGCCCTCAAATTTGGACCGCTTTTACCAGTCGCTGAGGCCGATATTTCCATGAGCTCTGAGACACGCAGATTAAAATGTCGGCATGTTTGGCCAACATACAAAATGCAATGAGTTACAGCATCGACGCGTCAGCGAAATTTCTAACACGTCGCGCGTGGTCAGTTACTTCGTAGTGGTCACTTATGTTGCTTGACATCGGGCGACAAGTTTGTATAAATCGATCCCCCTTACGGAACGAAGACATTCGGCAAACCTGTCAGAGAGACGTCAGCCAGTTTCTGGATTTAGAGTTTGTTGCATTTCTTACATAATATGCATATAAATGTCGTTTGGACAGATGCACGTGAAATTTTGTCGAACAACAATATTAGATATGGGCTCACTAATGTAAGCGTTGTAAATGAGAAAAGGACATCTGGAACCGCGGGTTAAAAGCAAGAAAAAAGTGCCGCCAGGTAAGAACGAACTTTGTTTCATGGCACTACGTACCAAACAATCCCGAATGTTTCTATTTCGACGAAACGAGATCAAAGGATCGTTGGTGAAAAAAAAGCCACATACGAACTCATGCCAAAGGAAATCCGGGTTATTAAGGGTTTTAAGGGTTGATAAGCAATACGTAGGACGAAAAACAAAACGAACATCAATCTGTGGAAAGAAGTTTATTACTGTGAGTTCGTATTTGTAACAATTTCAATGAGAAGGATGGAAGGAAGAGAAACACGCCAGATGTGGTTAGATGCCACGTACGAATTAACAGCAGATTAAAAGATTTTATCCAACAAAAAAACAATTAAGAGTTTATCTGACCTGGCGCTATTTTTTAGAACACTGTTAGTTATTTCGCAATGGAAGGACACGTAGGAGGGTAAAAATGAAGAATGAAACTATAAACGAGCGGAATGGAACTCTCGAAGTTAGTGAGTAAACCTGTGAATTTGGGCTTATGGAAGTAGAAAAAGAAACATTAGATCGAGTAATGCTAATACCTATCTAGATGCCCAAGGATAGTGCAAAGTTTCGCATCGAAGTTATTTATCGTAAAGTAGTTGAATTTTGGTTCAAAGGTTCGACTTTTTTTTCATGTTATTTGATTATTTAATTAAATTATATTCCCAGGTTATTATTTGATTGAATTATATGCCCCGGTTGCGGCCATAAATACATAGGAAAAACAGCGACAACTTGAAACTCGTCTTACTCAACGCTCTACTAATTTTTCAACTAGCGCTGTAGCACAACATCTTCTTGACTGTCCACTTGCTCAATACATTGCTGACCTTGATGCTTTTATGACAGGCTTAACGGTTCTACTCTTCGTGTTTCTAATAGTCCGACCAATCTTATCTTCAATAATTTTAAGATTCTACACTCCTCTAAATCTAACAATCGAAACAAACTACTTATTTTGGAGGCTCTTTTAATCAAATATAATAAACCTGAAATAAATAATGGTATAAAAGCTAGCAAAGAGCTGTCAACTGTCTCTTGCTGTGATTTCTATTACTTGTTAATCCCTATTATCACCTTCTTCAGCTCCTAATTATCTTCTCAGCATGTAAATAAGTGATGGAACCATCTGCAATGTATATATACATCGCAGCATGTTTTGTAAACTTAATTGGTTTGATAATGACTTTGAAATAAAGTCGAAATATTACCGCGCCTGTCTTCGCGTGGTTTTAACTTGTATCTCAAGTTTCATGATATTAATGTTCGGATTATGTTTTATACTTTACTGTTTAAAATTGTCGGCTGGTTATGGTTCTCTAGTATTCCGACAGTGAATAGTTTTTGATGTATACCTTAAGTGATGTAATTTCCAAGCACAGCCAGGTAAGTTATGGAAGCTGCAAGACACCGGAACAGCGTTTGTAGTTTTTTTAGATAGTTATAACAACCAGATTAAGAAACTTTTTGACGTTGAACTGGCCAAGCTACAGTATAAACATTCCAACTCACATCCCTCCAGGTCATGTCTTCTTTTCCAGTTTATTCATTCTGAAATACGAATTGCCTCTCTTCCTCCCAAGCCTGCACAACGAGAACTACGCACGAATAAATGACCGTCAATTGAATACAGTTCCTCCTGTTGCTGGTTAATACCGTGTATCCGTTTCATTAAGTGACAAGAAGTCGATAGCTTTATAGGTTGTAAGAGGTTGCACATTTTGTTCCAAATTTTCCCATAAGCCACGAACATTCAAGTGAAAATACTCCAAATCTCTTTGTTTCATAAGATATCCCAACTGTGCGTTGACTCTGTGGTTTTCAGCTCCCGGACATGGTTCAATATCGCCAGTGAGCAATAATAATAATAATAATCGTAAGTCTGCCTTCTTCCCAATTTAAGCACCAGATGTCTACTGACAACACCATAATAATTGTAATACAAATATCTCTTGGAGATTAACTACTTCCTCAGAATCAAAAGGTTCAAGCTGGCTGGAGCTCATAGCTTTTCTGAGTCCATGGGAGCCTATAGTTCGAACAGCAAGATATATCAAAATTATTATATATAATTGAAATATATCAAAATTATTATATATAACTGGCACTAGCATTCTAGTTGAGGCCAGTCGCTGAACATAATGCATTTGGGATGATGTATTTCGGAGAAAGATGAAGCGTGAAAGACTGTTGCAAGTTTGTATAGAATTTTGGGACAACCCTCAGCGCCTTTCGACCTTTTGGTCTTCATCTGGAAGGCTTTGGGGGTTGGAAGTTTATCTTTTAACTTGTTGAGTAAAATTGTGAGATGGAATGACACGGCTGTGTGTTACGTACAAGTGAAATAAAGTCATACCGTGTTAAATCAACAACAGTAACTTAAGAAATCTTATCAAATGTCCTGTTTTTGGTGAGTCTGTAGTGTCCAGTCATTGTCGTGCTATTAAAAAAATCTTTTATAAGTGGTCATTTTCCCGCTGTTTGGTCTATTGTGAGCTGTAATCGCAGATTGTGCCCGTTGTACGTGTCGAATTTACTTTGGGTGGAGTTGCTTCGTTTTGACGCGAAATTATAATATAAACGACTTCTGCCGAATGATACTTGAAATGACAATTAATAAAATAAAGGAGTTTAGCGTCAGAATCGCGAAAAGTATGCGAACCCGAGAAAAAGTTGCATATTCAATATTTTGGTTTATAGGAAGACTAGATACCCTTCAGACCAGAACAATCAAAAGACTTAAGAAGTTTTGTCCGAACTAAAATGTCCTTAATTTTTTATGCGTTATTTCTAAGTAAGAAATCGAAACATATGTACGCAATTCCCGGCTCGTTTCATTACTACGATCCGGTGTCCAATTAGATTAAAATACTTTTACTTACAGATACATTACCACTATAGCCACAAAGATAGCCACGATTTTATTACTTTGACATAACTTATTTCATTTCTTGTACAGGTTATTATATTTACACAGAAGCAACATTTCAAAACCAAAGCGACAATGCATGGCTGGTCTCCTCCATTGTTAATGGAAATAATGCGGATCACTGCCTCCAGTTCTACTATCACAAGTACGGTGCTAGTAACGCGACGTTGAATGTTCGTATAAGACCATTAAACTCGAGTACATCAACTATAATTTGGCAGCTGATAAGATTTAGCAGAAACTCTTGGCAAAGAGCAACTGTGCCTACCCCTTCTTCTGGTGTATATCAAGTAAGTGCTTAACAGTTAGTTCATATTAGCTTTTTCCACAAAATTTCGTCTGTAACGTAGGAGTGTTTTTGAAAAATTAAACAACTTAAGTCTCCACGCACTTTTTCGAAAGTAGAAAAGGCAAATTTAAGACCGAAAAACATGTGCATAAATACTTTGCAAGAGCAATAAAGCTAAATATAATATTCGAGACATGTCCTAGTCGTCCGAAAATATGACAAAATAAGGAGTCCGGATCCTTGCTATGGCAACAGTACCGTTTGAAAATGGTTATTAATTAGTATTTAATCTAATTTTCCAAAAGTTAAAAAATCATTTCCTTTTAATTTTTTGAAAAAATCTACAATATTGTTGAAATTTGTTCTATTAATTAGCCATTCTGGAAGTGGGGGGTCACAACAGTTGTTCTTCTATTCAATGAATTAAATTGAAAATGAATTGGGTCTATTGCAACGAACGAGACTCTTTATTTCGTCGTAATTTTGGATGCTTAGAATTTGTTCCTAAGTATAACATTTACTTTCTTCTTCTTCCAAACTATTCTGGTATATGTTTTTAGTTGTCAAATTTACATTCTCCACTTTTCGGAAAACTGTGTGGAACCACGTTAAGTTATACTTCAGCAGTAACTGCGAAAGGGCTCCCGACAAAACCCCCACAGGACAAAAACCCTAGTGACAAACCCCCAGCGACAAAACCCCCGACGACAATAACACCGGCAACAAAAACACCGATTTAATGAATCCAGACAAAAGCCCCGCAATATCTGTTTATCAATTTTTAATTTTATTTATCAGAACAAACTTAACACGATAGTATTTAATAGAAGTACTGTTTACTTAAGTAAGTTAGAGTCATGAAAAGTGACTATAGAAATAGTGTTTAATTAAAGGTATTAGGGTTATGAAAAGATACTGTTCATGTTACTAACGAATTCGAATGTTATGACCGACGCCACGCTGCATCTGCTCCAAAGACTTTCTCCATCTCTGAAGTCTACACATTTTTCGTTGTTTGTAGTCGTGCGTTAGCGCCAAAATCAAAACTGAGCGAAGTATTTGCCATCGTTACTAAAATTTGAGTAAAATGTTTATCTTTCAATTCGGGTTCGAAATCGAAATTGTGAATGTACCTTGCAATCCTTTTTTGTTGTTTCGCTCATGAATGAACCAAATTGCTTGTAAAATTTTAAGACTACTAATATTTGTTATGAATCTTGAAGACCTAAATAGATGGTGGGCGCCAAGATAACATAGGTTCTATTTGGTTCTCTATTCATTTTCTTACATTCTTAGCTATTTTCTGAAAAGAGAATTGTCAGATCGATACATTTAGACCATTAAGAATGCGATTCAAGCTCAGGTTTACGTGAAAGCTTGAAATTGGATTCTGGCTGTTCTCCTATACAACGAGAGGAGTTGCTAGACGTCGATATTCACAGGCATAAAATTTGATTTTTTACTCCTGAGATAACAATCGTTGGCTGTTACAACATATGACATCACTAACTTTTTCTTTTTAGTAGTTATTATATTGGATGTATAGTTTTAGTTTAGTATTTTAACATATCTCTTACTTCAAAAAGGCGATCGCAAAAACATTTTAGGCCACGTAGCTAAGCAACTTTCCAGTACACTACTAACCTAACTGCATGTAACTGCAAATAAATGTGAAATTATCAATGATTATACAACTGACGCGGTTTTCTTTGTTATTCAAAACCCATCATTCAACATAATTAAAAAAAAAAACACCACATGAAATTTATTTACAAGTCTCAGCAAATACTTCTACTTACAGTTCTTAAAGAAAAAGTTTTCTCCGACAAATAATACGCTAGTATTTAATTTACCAAAATCGGTCAAAGAAAATACAAAACAAAATCGGTCTCTAGAGTGTAATCTGCTATCATTATTATATGGTTCAATGCTTTTGTAGTTCTGCTAAAGGGAAATACTTGTTCCGGACCGCAGCAGGCGCAGTGCCCTGCTAGGATCGATGGTCCATACGGTTGAAGGTACTAATCTCGATGTGCTCCGGTTCTATTTACCCGGGAGATAACTAGCGAAACAAAATCTCGGTTTACCTAGGTATATTTATGTTTTTGTATAAATCTCCGAACCAATTTCACCGCGGTTCAACGTGAAGTCCAGGTAACAAGTGGGAGAGTATAGTACTTTTCGTTACATTTCAAATTTTTTTAACTTACTGCAGTTGATGCGCCAAAATCGTTTGTAACGATATTTCAAAATTTTTAAAATTTGTTTTGGTTTTGAGTGGTTTATAAACCCAGTTCGAAAGGCCAAAATGTGCAGCCGAAGTTCATTGAATTAAATGTTACGGAAGTTTTATTAAGACCACCATAACCAAAGGCCTATAAGACCGTGGTCTAGAGGTAAAGATGCCAAACATGTTCATCTTTATATTTGTTTTTGTTTGTGATTGGAGATTGCAGTTGAAACTAAGAAAGGCTTTATTGTGTTTTATTTCATGATTCAGTAGATTTTCTTTGATATTTGTTGTAATTTATTGATGATAAAAACTTTCGTTATAAATTCAAGGGATATGTAATAGATTTATATAGATAAATCCCTCGCATGCTCAATATACATCCTTTTAATTTATAACACACTAAAAATGTAAACTTATCCTACTTCTCATTCGTTCGCTCTAAAAAATCTGCTACAAGAAATTTTTGCTTTATTTAAACTATATAATTCCATCGTTTATCTAACCACACATTTCCTTTAAACAGGAAAGTATCACGGTAAACATAATAGGACAGAGCTAGTTCTTAAAAGAACTGTTTAGAAAATTAACTAATGTCTATTCTATTGTAATATATTAACCCATTGAAATTGCATAAATATATTGTATGATTGTATGTTTATGTATTATGATTGTATGTTTGTGGTACTAAGTGAAATGCATTTCCATAAGCAACTTTCATTGTTGCCACAGAA
>JBAHVQ010230654.1:0-10296 GCA_036872915.1 Nanipora kamurai
AAATACCTATTTACTATTTTGAACTTTAGGACTTCCGGCATATTCTGTTATTGTATAATTTCAAACATCGGAGTATAATAGGATCGGTATCCAAATTAAAAATGGTATTTGTGGCCTTTTGGATGCATGGCTAGAAAACGCGCGAAAATAGCTTTTTGCATCGGAAAATTAAAAACAAGAATTTCGGGCGGAATGGATAAAGGATCCTGCCTTTAAACATTGGCTTGTTTCACCAACAAAGGCGAACGACGAGCCATCTTGCAGGGTTTGCCGAAAAAAATTTTTTCGTGTTCCAAAACTACGCTACAAAGACATAGTGAGTCAGCTCAGCACAAGCAAGCTTCCTCGAGTGCATCAAACAATTAAATTGAAGATGATCAGCGAACTTCTCAGTTAAATATAAGTACAAAAACTCTGTATGAACGTTATTGTTTGGAGTTAATTGTTTGGAGGGTCGATTGTTCTGAATTCCAGCAGTTTTTGTAATACAGTAAGTGTTCCAATAAAATGATCCCCAGTTCTGTGTCTCAAAATTCCTTAAAAATTCTATTTCCTTAAAAGTCTTCTTAGAAAGATCAAAATTTCTCCAGTTCAACCAAATTTCCTTAAAAATGAGAGCCCTGGTTCTTATAAGTTTATAACTTTCTGACTTCCGTACCGGAAGTATTAACGGTAAATATACGGAAAAGTTGTCTGAGAAATGTCTGGAAATAGGAAATACGGAAAGAGGTAATACGAAAAGAGGTAATACGGAAAGAGGAAATACGGAAAGAGGTAATACGGAAAGAGGTAATACGGAAAGAGGAAATACGGAAAGAGGAAATACGGAAAGAGGTAATACGGAAAGAGGTAATACGGAAAGAGTTAATACGGAAAGAGGTAATACGGAAAGAAGAAATGCGGAAAGCGGTAATACAGCTTTTTGATGCGTGGAAATAGGGAAACTGTAGGAATTACACTTCTGGGCTTCCGTACACGCTGGAGTCTAGACGCTGGGAGCTAGGAAGTTCGTTAGTTTTGATAGAAATCTGGAAGGAAAAATAGAAGGAAATTAATCAATTTTTCGAAGGAAATTTTGTGGAAAAGAAGGAAATTTCAAGCGATAGAAAAGGAATTTTTTTTTGGCGAATGGAAACACTGAATGACAGAAAAGTATAATTTCGGCTGGGTTTACAGTTTGTCAGAGAGGGAATACAACTCCTTCACTCCCAGTTGATGACTCGCAGAATTCCTATCAAACTTCAACTTCCAAGGTAAGTCTCGTTTAATTTTCAATTCTACTTCGTTATCAACTCTGGTCGTTCCGGAGTTGTATGAGATTTCAGAGATGTAATTGGGTAAGTGTAATAGGTAATGATGACAACAATTTTACCATGAATATAAATTTATATTTTAAGAGAAAACAGTAACAAAGTATGTTATAACAAAACACAAGTAAATTAGCATGCACAAGTAATGTTAAGCTGAATCAAGGATTGCTTTTCCAAAACTAAAGTTTGATTCGGCAGGTTGAAACGTTGAAAAACAATTTCATTTGACCAACCAGCGGAGGATATGATTCTTGGCCTAAAGGCATATTTACATTACCAAGTAATGAATTTTGAGTGGAAAAGGATTGTTTATTGAATAGTATCACATGATAGAGCTTAGTGAGCTGATTATTTTGGTATTTAAATCGTCAAAATCGGCCTACTGCAAGCAAAGTTATGAGTTTTTGAATGTTGCCAATTTGCCAAATATTTAGGACAGGCAGTATTCATGGCAACATAGGGATTTCTTAACAGATGACATGTCAGCCATGGCACCATAAATTGAATCTTTATAACAACTATCACAGTTATTTCAGATTATTTCATTAACCAATCACTGAAACATTGCCAAACTTGGCACCCAAGGGTAATAATGGGTGACGAATCCAATGGTGATAATGATAATATTGCCACAGCGACGGTTGTTACAGTAACTAAGATACACATGGACTGACGCTGGTATTTTAACATTTTTGTTATTTTTCCTGGTGCAAGGTGTTAAGATGTAACATAAAAATCTAAATAGTAAATATTTATATAAGAGTTAGGTTTCCATAAGGAACAAAATTACCATGGCAACCACGCCATAGTTTTGAAAACCGAGGTTAGTAAAATAACATAAAACTGGCAAAATGGAGGAAATTGAAAAAGAAAACCTGTTTCAAAAATTTAATTTGTTCACCAGACAAATATGAGATTTACAAAATGGAAAAATGAACTGAGAAAAGTTATTTGATATGTCATTCTAACTGGTTACCATTAGACCTTACTTAGTTTCCATAACAACAGCAGTTGATCTCTGTTGTCAGGGCACCAAAAAAGTGCTCAAACTAGATTTTTTGTAGAACTTAAAATTGTAGGATGACATTTAAATATGTACCTTAATGACAAGTATAACTAACAAATTTGACTATTATATAAATGTGACTTATGTTGCCATGATAACATAATCATAACATACCCCCAATAATAACAAAATACAACATTGAAGTTAGCCAAATGGTGAAATGGAAGTTTATTGAAATTATGCCAAAAATGACAACTGACAATGTACTACATAAAAATATAGCACAAATTTATGAAAAAGCTTCATGCATCAAACAAACTTTACATGATGTTATAAGCAAATCAGAAATACTCAAAAGTCAAAAGAGAAAAATAATAAGCCAGCCAAACAAATATGAACAGTACAAAAATGTAGCCAAAAAATACCATTTTAAAATATGGCATATAATCCTCTTTTGGTAAAGGTTGAAAACCAAAATTTTGGAGAAGAATATCGGAAAACCTTTCTTTATCAATGTCACTTTTTCTCATTTCACTCTTTTTCTCTTTTAATGATAAAACTTTCTTTCTCAAAGCCTTTCCATCAATTTTGCAATTTTCACTAAGATGTTCCAACCAAATAACCATGTCACTAAAACTATAGCCTTTACTCTCTCTAAAACCATGCTCCAAAATAATTTGGTTATTTAAATTTGGAAGTAAAACAGAGTCAACAGAGCCCTCAGCATTTGATAAAAATGAAATAAGCATTGAGCTGGTGATGCCTGCCTTTTTACAATTATCTCCTAAACAATCCAAAGCATCAGGACTCTTAGCCACCCGTTCAAATTCTGGAACTATAGTTGTTCTATTCACAGAGCACTTTCTCAAGTTATTAAATACTTTCCTTTTAATGTTGGAAATCTTAGTGAAAATGGGAAATGTTTTTAGATCTTTTGGGTATATTCCTGAAACTTTCAATATGATGTCTTGAACAATCATCTGAAAGTTCAAACTGGAGTAGATTTCACTTTTTTTCTCAAGGAACTCAAATAAATCATGAAAAAAAACAAACCATAAATTGGTTATTCTGCGTTCATTTCCAGGAATACTACTTTGTTTAATCAAATCATCAAAATAACTATCACTAAAGTAACCAACCGCATCAGCTTCTCTAACGCTATTGTCTGTACTCGCCATTGTGAGTGGACCGGTTGTTGCGCCACGCAAGAACTTTTGAAATTACAATTGACAAATGAGCTGGGCCTAAAAGAACAATAAAGCATATGTTAAAAGAAAGCTAAAAGTCCAAATTTTTACTTTCTGAAAGGCTCTTTGTGTTTTTTCTTATAATACTATGAAAAAATTGACATACTAATTTGCATTTTAAATTTTACTCACCTTCCCGAAGGGCGATCAAGAAGAGCCGCATACCGTTGGAAAGCTGAGATCCTTGTCTACGCCATCGTGTTAAAAAACTGACCAATAGGCGCCCAGCTCACATGTCAATTGCACTTTAAAACATGCCTCATGTGGCCAATTAGCGGTGCCGCGTGCGGAACGCGGCCGCGAAAGTCGTTAAAGTAAGACATTTGTCTGGTCAAATTCGAAGTGAAGAATCGTCTCTGTAACAAAAATAATCACTGAAATATAAGGCTAAAAGAATCAACTGCAACAATACTGAACATTGGCCATGTACATGGAGTATTTTTTATAGACAAGGCTGTAGAACTTGATCAAAATCACGAAGTCATGTGGCCGCCATTACGTTGTCCGAATTACGCACTACGCTGTACCGGCCGTTGAAGGCGACTGGATAAAGCACTTCGTGCGGTGTTAACAGAACTATACGACAAACCCGATTCGAATAACATCGCAAAAAAATCAACTGCGAGTGTTAACGGAGGCGAGATGATATCACACTTATGTTGCTCACAGAATTTTTGCCATTTGTTAATATACGATTGATACTGACTATTAGTACTTGTTCTCCATAACGCTAGTATAATTGTTGAGGCGTGGGAATGTCCTTGATCTTCAAGGTTTTTTCCTGATAAGAGACAAATATGACAACTTCTTGTGAAGAGGATGTTATTGATCCGGGGCAGATGGAAGGGTTAACAGACGCTGTAACGGTTTGCACACTACAGGTGGCGCTACTAGTAGAGAGGTTAGAATCGGGTACCAAGCCTGAGCCATCCATTTGGGTGCTACGAATATTTCTGTGGGTTAATCCTGGATAATTTTTTGTAACGGTTTCAGAATGCAGCTAAATGGAGAAAAGGAGTAAAACTTCAGGTTTGACCATGATATGGAAAACGCATCAATAACTATTGCATCTGGGTCAGGATGAAATGCACAGTATTTCTCAAAGTTTTTATTTAATCTCGACGCAAATAGGTCAATTTCTGGCTGAAATTGAAGTGTCTTTAATGTCTTTTTGAGGGATGAACCATCCACTCATTGTCGATATTGGTAAAATTTCCAGATGCATAATCTGCATCAACATTGGCAGAACCTGGTAGATGGGCAGCTGTAAGCCAAATATTGTGCGAAATACAATATTCCCAAATTTTTCTGGCCATTAAATGACATGCATCTCTATGGATGCTGCCCATGTGATTAATGGTTGCCACTGCAGTGGTATTGTCAACTAATATTTTTACGTGTTTGTTGACCGAGGAGGTTTTAAAACACTTGAGGGTTAGTAATACAGCATGTAATTCAAGGACATTTATATGACAGGTGGCTTCCTTTGCTGACCATCTACCCCCTGATGATATCTGCCCCATGACAGCACCCTATCCTTCCAGTGAGGCATCCGAGTGTAAAACAATGTCCACAGGAGGGGATCTAACTTGGTTAAAACTTGTGTCAATATTGTTTGACCACCAGTTAAGTTCAGCTATAGCGTTTACTGATAGAGACATTTGGCTATCAAATTTGCCTTTACATAAATGTGGTGCAGCAATTTTTTCGTTTTCTAAGTATTTATAGTACACTTTTCCATGCATCACAGCAGGGAGGCTAGCGACAAGGTAGCCAACGAGCTTGGCAACCAAACGTATTTGTACATGATGTCTGGAATTCATGACCTGTGTGACTAAGTTTTTAATCTTCTCTTTTTTCTCCACAGTCAATCTTATGATCATAGATAGTGACTTAATAACAAAACCCAATAGGACAATCTCTTGTTCTGGGACAAACATAGATTTCTGTGGATGGGGTACGAGTCCAACATTGTCAAAGGTTTTTACCGTGTTCACAACATTTGCAACACATTTATCATACGTGTTACCCGGAAGGTAAAAATCATCTATATACCCACTTATAATATGATGTAGTGCATGGATATGCGCTAAAACCGGTTTCATTAACTTAGTGAATTTTCAGGGACATATACACAGACAATTGGGGAGCACTGTATATTCGTACAGTTGTCCTTTATAAATAAAACGTAAATACTTTTGAAATTTTGAATGAACTGGCACACTATAATATGCGTCTCTAAGGTCTATCACTGCCATCCAACAATTGGGGGTTATCAATTCTAGTATTAATATTATCCATTTTGAAATGGTAGTTTTCAACAAAGGAGTTCAACATTTTGAGGTTTAAAATGAGCCTTACACCCCCATCCTTCTTAGAGACAGTGAATATTGGCGAGATAAATTCTCCAGAAATGTGTTTACATGCCCTTAATACATTTTTCGATACCAAACTCTTAATCTCTTTATCAAGCAGTTCTGTGTGACCTTTAGAAATGCTGTTAGGAGGACGTGATGTTTGGGCTGGTGGATCACAATTAAAAGAAACTGTTTGTAAGATTGTTCTATCCGAAGTGAGTTGTTTCCAAAAATCTAAGCATTGAGACACTTGGCCCCCTTGAAAGTTATTAACTTTATTGTCTAGGTAAGGTACAAGGGTATTGGCAATAAACTGTGGGAAACCTCTTACCCTCTGTAAGAAAACAATTCATGTTCTCCTGAATTTCTTCTTGGTTTGAGCTTGATTGTTCTGGCTTTTGTAAAACCAGTTGCTTTGGGGAGGATATTGTTGATTCCTCGCCAGACGGGATAAAAAATGTGACCGATGTGTATAGTTTGAGTTATTACCAACTCCTGATGATCTTGATTTCCCGTTGTAAGATACATTTGTTAAGTTATTGACAACTTTACTTGTTGTTTTCAAATCTTGCACAACTTTTGACAAGTCGTCACGGAAAAGTGACTTCTCAACTTTATTACTGCGAGAACACGCTGGTTTGAACTCATTGCTCAATTTTGGTTGGAGTTGGTCCCTCCGTTTGTAGGATAGTTCTTTATGAACATGCTCGATGAGAGCAACACAGTCCATAAGGCTAGACAATAGTTTTATAATCTGGTGTAGATTTTTGGCTCGACAATCTAAAAGTGTGCTTGTTGACGTAACTATAGCGTTTGATACTTTGATTAATAGTTTATGTAATTTGGACATTTTTATGTCTCGTTGCATTGATATAACATTTAATTTGCCCCAAATCTCAGGATTGACTATGGGCACAAAAAGTGCTTCACAATTTTTAGGTGTTTTGTACTTTTCAGATAATTGTTTCCATTTTTCTAGGTAAAGCTCCATTACAAATTTAGTGTTTACTAGCTGTGAAAGCTTTTCATTTACTTGTGGACCATAGTCCTCAGAGGGACAAAGGGCCTGATCAATTTCTGTGAGTAGGCTGGTATTATCTTCTTCCTCACTCACTGCAACAGAAAACTCAGGGTCATTGTCTTGGCCATGAAGGCTCAATTGATCATCATTTGACTCATTAGAGTGTTCATCATTGTCTGACTCTGAGACAGAAGAATTTGCTTTCTCTGAAGCAGAATGTGTGGCTTCTTTCGAAGCACCTGTTGTAGCTTTCTCTGTACCTTTATCAGTGTAGCTTGTACTGGGCACGCTGTGATGTTTTCGACTCTTACTAGAGCTACGATCATGGCCAAAAGTGTCTGGGACACAAAGACTGATCATTAAATTTTCCTTACCGTGTGTTCAATAAACTTTTGTAGCAAAAATTTTTCCCCCACACCCCCTTACCAATGTTGAACAGTGGAATAAATGTCTATCGTGATATCATTCGAAATTTTTGGCTAAATAACAACATTGTAAGGGGGGAAGGAGCAGGACACATGGATTTCAAGGCATTTATGGTTTGTGTCCAACCACATTTGGCCATGATTGTAGATGCATCACTACTACTGGCCCGTTTCTCTCCATGGCGTTCTGCTACTCATGTACACAACATAGCCGTTTGTGCAGTCATGTTTTGTTGCAAAGAATATAGAAAGTCTTTAAAAGAGGAAGAGTCAGGTTCTGAACGTTCATTATTTCGCTCTGTGCTAGGATTGCCTTCGTCACAATCAAGAACTTTATCAATGTCGTTTGTGTCGTGCGAAGTGGCCGACATATTGCCTACAAAAACACGAATTTATAGCTAGTTTGCGCGGTAAACCAGCCTCGTATATTCTGTGTATTCGAAGAAATTGCTGGAAAATTCACCTTTTACGTTTGGGAAATTCGTTTGTTCCACAAAGATTCATAAGGGAAGTCAGTTTCAGCTAAGTATCTTTTTCCTTTGTCCTTATAATAGCTGGTTCTGCGCATGCGCTGCACTCTCTCTCATACAACTCCGGAACGACCAGAGTTGATGTCGAAGTAGAATTATCCATTATTGACCTTTCATAGGCTTTGTAAATTGGGACGATTTTGCACAGTTTTTAGACGTAGGAAAGAGAGACCTTTCTAGACATCGGTTTAATAGATTCAATGACTGTTCGGCAATGAAATCAATGCCGTCAATTAAAAGTGATGTAGGTATCTCATCATGGCCTTGAGCCTTTGACCGGCCTAGGCGTTTCACGATATTTCGGATTATAATCAACGCCAGCAAGTTATATATATAACTAGATTTTATATATTTTTTTCAAAACGGCTGAGGAGATGTGTAGCGGTCGCTGAATTATTATAACGAATATTGCGGAAAGCGATCGCGAGTTAGCCTTAATATCAACTTTTGGCGCGCAAATCAAAGTCAGTGTTAGATTGGAAATGATATCTACTATGTGTTCCATTTCTTTAATCCGAACAAATATGTAACTTTGGTCGACTGGCCACGCATGGAAGAGTTGCCCAGAAATTTCATTTCCTGCGACTCAAGGATCTGGCCGCTTTGTAACTGTGACTACTAAAATATTTCTTCGGCTCTAAATTCAAATTTCCTTCATCAGTACTTACACGAACCGTGCCTTAATTTTTCTGATTACAGAAGAGAAGCAGTTATTGGGAGATTACACGGAACATCTCCATTTTTACATTCAAAACTGCATTAACGAAGGCCTGGAGTTCTCTGTGAATGATTTGATTAGCCGATTTCAACCCCATCGTGCCACTGATGTTAATCATTCCTCAGTCATTGGTACTCCCTGACAAATCTGGTAACCAAAGTATCCCCAATAAAAAAGGCGTACAGAAAAGGCTATCCCAAACAAACAAAATGTACACATTGGGTCAACCACTGCAAAAAATCCAAAGACGGGCCATCGACAATTCAAAAGAAGAGTGTCGAATTTTCCACAAATTTGGCCGTTCAGGAAATACTTAACATCACGCGATTCAGCAGTGTTTTCCCATCACAATCGCCAGCAATGCGGAATAATTTTCAAAGCCACCATCCGCAGCCAATACCTCGACAGCAGTACAGGCATCAGATAGCAGAACAACCGAGGAGAGTAGAACTGGCGCACCATCCTTTCCAAGACAAGCGACATTCAGAACAACTGCAGGACAATTTGCAGCGACCAATATCGCTATCGTATGCACAGTATTTGAACAAGTCAGGGTCACATAACTCGTCTACAACCAGTAAAGAATTACGTGAAATAGGATCGAATCAGACACATGGTCGAAGAAGTGAGGACCGTTTGCCCCTCGAACCAACAAGTAATGTCTACAGAACTGTCTTATCGACTCTGGACGAGTTCAGCTACGACACTGAAAGTTTAATTTACTTTGTTTCCAACCCCAATGATTCAGGTGTAATTGACGACGATCTTGACGACATTCAAGAGGCAGAAGTGGAGAATCTGTTACACGTGGGTTAAATCGGTAAACTCTTCTTTTATTATGAAAATATCAAGTGTATTGTCTGTGGCATTTCTAATTGACAAGAATTCTTTTTACTCGCCTAGACTTATGGGTCCACATGGCCAACGGCACAGAGCACCCAAACCATTTACACGGGTCACACTCTCCCCTACTTTAAAGTGTTTACGGAACATGTTACTAAATTCTAACAATGTGTTTGGACGCGGGAGATCCTACTCCTAAGCATAACTCATTGACTTTTACACAAATGGGTTGATCAGGCCCACTTATCCTACCTTTCTCGACAAAGCATACCTCTTCTTTACTACTTAATGCATGCTACTGCAACTGTCAGTGTCATTTCGAGTTAACTTTACTTCTTATGTTTCTAAACAGGCTCAACTACGATTGTGGTGTTCTGTTATCATGGGTAGTCTCAAAACATACGTGTGATAGGTTACTTCAATAAACAGTACAATGTCATTGCATTCTCACAGGTCCTGGACAAAACGTCGTTGGTACGTGGCACATTTCAGGATGAAAAATTTGCCAAGGATACTGTATTCGTAGACAGAAGGATGGTTGTGGTAACCATCCTGCAAACACGAGCGAGTAGGGTACCAAACCAGGCACTGGACTGGGTTGCACGTTTGTGTTAACAGCTTAGCAAATCAGAGCTGGATTTCCCGGTTGATTATATCCAAATCGAGTTGGGGGTTGGCTTGCGCGCTGTGGCCGTCCTCTCTGCTCAGTTTCAACAACGTTCTCGTCTTTTACCACGGGTTGATCTTTGTTCTCCACCATACCGTTCATCACTGGTTGGTCTTCGTTCACGGCTTCGTCATCTGTCACCGGTTGGTCTTCTTCGGGCGGGTGGATGATG
>JBAHVQ010230675.1:0-10296 GCA_036872915.1 Nanipora kamurai
TCCTTCAAGTTGTTAAAATAATGAATAAAGTGTGTTAAAAATCGTTGTGTGAATAACTTTGTTGTTTGTTTTGATTACGAATATGCAGTAGTTCAGTTTTGTTACACCTTTTATGCACATATTGCAAATACATCACACAAAATACAGTGTATGTAAACTTTTGACCACAACTGTATATATGTATACTATATTAGGCAGTTTAGTGTATAGTGCAAGGCATTCGCATGAAGTGAAATTTTCGCGGTTATCTGGACTCGATTCTTTTAACATAATTGTTTGAGTTGACTTTCCGCAGAAGGTTGCGTTAAGTTGTTGCGACAATCTGTCGTACACTGCTGAAGGATTAAAGAAGCATAATGTTTCCGGTTGACTCTATAAATCATCATAGAAAACAAATTCATCCTACTTGCATTTTCATTGGTTTTTACCTATGATCCATTGGCGTGACCAGTGAAGGTCTTTGGGAACGAAAGTTTCTATGGGTGTGACTAAACAAAAGGTTAACACTAGAGAGTTAAAAGTGGAGTTAGTAGTCCCTGTCCTGGGATTCCAGCACATTTTGAAAATTGTGCAAAAAGGTCTCAAATTTTCATGGGAACTAGAGCGACCACAGGTGATGACGTCATTTCCTGGAATTTAACATCACGTGACCACATTCCCGAAAGTTACGTCACTTCCCCGAATTTAACATCACGTGAACACATTCCATTCGGATGACGTCACTTCCGGTGAGAAAATCGGGGTTTAATTTTTCTCCGATGACGTCACTTGCGGTGAGACAACAAATATTTTTAAAGTGTCTCATGGAGATTCCAACACATAAAATAGAGTAAATTTTTAAACTGTCTCACGTAGACTCCTTTTTTCTGATGACTGAGGTTCTTAGGGAGATTTCCTTATTTTTGGTTATGCCATTTTATGGTTAAAATCCAAATATGTTCTCATAAGTGCCGATCATTTCTAACATTGTAATGTCCATAAGAAAGTGTGTCTATTTTATTTTCCATTATTATTCTTTTATCATATTTTGCTGAAAATGCAACTTTATTAATAGTTTCAGTAAGTATTTCATGGTTTTGATGACGTATTAAATTCATTTTTCTCTTTTGTTCATCTCCACTAAATAAACAATCTTCATAATTTTGAAATGTTATATCTTATTCTATAACATTTTTCTTTACCCCTTTGCGTTTTTTTTCTTCTTTGTCATCAGCCATTTTATAAGAATATAATTTTGCTCTAAGCCCCACAAATTCTGCTATTTGTTTACCCCGACACTAATCTTTCATCATTCCAATTACTTTTTTGTTTAAACTGGTTTTAATTCCGCTTTTATGATCTTTTGGATAATTACTTGTGTCAAACATTTTTTCAACATCTGCAGATATATCTTTATAAAAATCTTCAGTGTGAATTTCATACATTAAACTGTCAATGTCTGTAAATAATAACATGGCATTTTCTCCGTATTTTGATTTTATATAATTATAATAAAAATCATACATTAATGTTTTACTTAAATCCAATATACTCATTCCTAGATATATAGGTTTATCTGACTTAATTTTTTTCTTATGCATATGCACAGCGATTAAGTTTTCAGATAGTATTGTTCTTTTGTCAAAATTAGTTTTTGAAAATAATTTTAATGCTTTTTCGTCTCTTGTAACTAATTGTATATCAACTCTATTTCTGACATTCTCCATAGCTTTTCCCAAAACACTATTGCTCATAAGTTTGAAAAAGTCTTTTTCAAATTCATTTTTTGCATTTGTTCTCAGTTTTGTGTTTAAACTAAAATATTTTTTTATAAAATCTTCTTCATGAAATTTAATACCTTTATGAATTTTTGTAATTTGTAATTGTAATTTTTCATATAATTTCAAGTTTTCACTTTGTAAAACACATTTTTCTTTATCACTCAAATTTGGAATTAATTATTCAACAGTGCCAACTTTTAAGCTTTCTGGTGCTAGTGGGTAGTCATTGTGTAAATCATGCAACTCAGGCAGACATAGCAAGTCGACTTCTAGTATACAAGGAACATCATTCCAATTTTTTAATTCTTTTTCTGTCATCCACTTAAAATCTCCCACAGGGAGCGGTTTACTCATTGCCCAACCATATAAATTATTTGCATCTAGGTATGGATGATATATTTTTTCTTCTTTGGGATAGCGTTTCATATAAGGGTTATTAGCTTTTGCATATCTCTTCGCAATCATTGACACTCCACTTCTAATTCATTTTTCAATCATAAGGTACATTTGAGGATCAGACGATAGTCCCAGTTCAATTTTTGTCATTTTTAGCATTGCATCCCAAGCTAATCCAGGGACTGTGTAATATTATCCAGGGTCTAGTTTATAATTTTCTTTACAAACTTTTCTAAAATTTTCAAAAACATCTGCTAAATGTATCACGTCAGTTTTTAAATATAAGTCATGATATTCTTTCATATTTTTGATTTTGAATTTTCCCCAAATATTCAGCGCATGCTCATAATCCTCTTCTGTTATATTTTCATCATTTAATTTTGAATAAAATTCTTGAGTATCAGGTAATTTTTCTTCATTTAATTTTTCAATAGAATCACACCAATCATATGGAAACACACCTTTTCTAGTTAATAAATTTCTTTCTTCTTCATCAGGATAAAATTTTTCATAATATTAAATCCATTTTTATCTAACTTTTTAACAAGGCTATTTAAAGATTTACTTGTAGATTTAAAACTGTCAATAAATCTAAGTTGTTTTTTAACATGAATCAATTCTTTGGTTTTATATTTTATTTCACCTTTTTCATCAGTAAATTTTTCATATTCAACAACATTTGCTTTAGATCGACTTTTAAATTGTTTTTCTGCAATTATTTTTTTCGACTCAAATTTATCAACAATAATTTCTTTTGAAAATGAAATATATTTTTCTTCAGTTTTTGGGATGCAGTCAATTTTGCCTTCTGTAATTCCTAAATTTTTATAAACAAATGGCTATCATTATTTTGTAGATTGTGAAATATAACTGGTATAAATTTAGGGTTTTTCATTTTTGAATTACAACTAATACATGCAGCTCCACGATATTTTCCAGTGTAATGCCAATGATCTCTAACTTTATCTTTTACTGCTGTTTTTTCCGATTCTTCTGTTTTTTCAAAACCACCTCCGCATGCATAACAGTGCGTTGCTTTTTCAAACTCTTCTTTATCCTTTTCTCTGAATATTATCTTTTTTTGAAATTTAAATTGTTCATGCATTTTTTAAATATTATTTTCTAAACTTTCTACAAATTTAGCAGAAATGTCTTGATCTTCATACCTTATAGTGTATTTTACTAATTTTGGTTTCAACAAATTATCATCAAAACATTTTATTAAATAGCAATATTCAGACGGCTCATGTTTTTGAAATTGTTTAGTATTATCACCAATATCTTTATCCTCAGATTCTAATTTACATTCCCAATCTGCATAAATTGAAAATGGAACATTGTGCATTTTTTCATAATTTTTAAACTTTAATTTTTCACCTACTTCAGGATTAACAGTTTTCCCACATTTATACTTTGAACAATATTCCAAATGATCTCTAAGAGTTTTTTCACTTTTAAAATGTTTTAAGCAATAATTACAAATATGTAATTTTTCTTTATGTTTATTTACTTGACTTGAAAATAATCTACTCATACTTTTAATTAAACAATAATGTCTATCGCCGTTTTCATTACTTATTAACAATATGTTAATTGGTTCTTTACATTTGTTTTCAGAAGATCTCAAAGGAAAAATTTCATCTTTTATCTTACCATTTCCAAATCCATTTTTTTCTTCATCATATCCAAATACATCAATTGCAATCTTATTATTTTTCAAATTTAGCAATATCTGAAAATCCACATGGGAAATTAACCCCATCACAGTTATAATTCTCAGCTTTGTTTTTTAAAATTTTTGTGATTCTACCAGGGCTTCTCAAATCTGGAGTGGTTTTCAAAATTTTACTTATTGCTACACACCACAATAAATACTTTTGATCATTATTTTTTGGATTAATAATTGCATTTTTATTAGTTAAAAAATCTGAAAGTGGGATATAAGACGATGCTCCTAATTGTTTAATTAAATTTACATCAAGAATTGCTTTTGAATTTTTGTGAAATTTCCATAAACTTGAATTTTTTAAATATTCTTCAAAACTTTTAATAATTTTATCTTTCATCCTGTTAAATGTTTCTTCAAAATTGATTCCGGGTAGAATTACTTCATATTTGCTGAGAAAATGTGATTTATCGATACTTTCTTCTCCAGTTGCAGGGTCTGTTCTTTCATTAAACACACAAGAGTTAATTGCTGTTTTGTACTTGGATTTTTTTTAAGCTTTTTAATCACCAATGGTTTAATTTTTTCTAATGAGTTCAATGGATCATTTGAAGATAATCCAGCTTTTACCAAATCCATTTCATATCTTTTTGTAACATTCAAAGCTTCTTTATCCAATTTAAATTTTATTGTAGGTTTTTTCTCCATCTTGCTAAATATATCCAAAACATTGTTTTTTAGATTATTTAACCAATTTATTTTTAATCCAGACTTTTTTTTATATTTATCAAATAAATCAGTTACCTCTTCTTGAATTTTATTGATCACAACCTTTTTCTCCTTTGGTTTAACATATTTTGTCGGTTTTAATAAATCTCTTTTACTATAAGGAACAGGTGTATCTAATATATTTCCATTTGATATCTTACACTCTTTTATTATATATGTTTTTTCTCTTAAGTTCAAAACCACTTAATCAACAAAAAAGAATAAAAATAAAATTAAATCATTTTTATTCTTTAATAACTAAAAACAATCTTTCCCTACACATAAATCTCTTTTTGTTTTAATTCTATGTGATATGCTTTCAGGGTTTACTCCAGCTTTCTTTGCCGCTTGATAATGACTTTTTATTATTTAGAAGAATTTAGAATTTAATATTTTACCTGATTTTCTGTTGATAAGAATTACTGATATCGGTTTTTTAACTTTTTCTCTACAATATTTTTCAAAAGTTTCATTAGGTTTAGAGATTTCTAAACCTAGCATTTTCTCTAGCTCTCATTTTTATATTTCTTAAAATATTTTATATTTTTTCTTTTGCTATATTTGTTAATTGTTTAAATGTATAATAACTTTCAGTCATTTTTATTATATATGATTTTTTCTTTAAGTGTAAATTTATTAGATATAATCCGGACGATTAAATCAAACATACTAAAAGAAAAAAATTTAAATCAATTTTACAAGTATGTAACCGCTTGTAATTCCAATTAAAGAAACAACAACGAGTTGATATTCTTTTATTTCTTTTGAAGGTTTATAATAATTTTCTAATTTGGGTTCTTGTTGTTTTTCCAATTCTAATTCTGTTTGAATTTGTTTTAATTCTTTTTTAATTTTCCTCAATTCTTCAAAAGCATGATTTGTATCATTTAAATGTGCATTTTTGCTTCACTTGATTACTGTCTTAAAGATTCTATTTTATTTTTTTTAAACTTGTTTTTCATACCATTTTTCTTTTGCTTTGGCTAAGCTTGATTATGTCTACTTTATATACAGTATGATTAAGTTTACTAAATAAAAATCCTACTCCTGCAAATGCAACAGCATTAAATAATCCACCAGTTATTAAACTGGCCATTTCTTTTATTTATTTAAGATTTTTTAAAAGGGTCTGTAAGAATCTATTTTTTAGTTTGTGCATATTTTAATCCTATCAATCTGTTGATAGGAGATAATTCTGTCGTTGTATCATAGGGGTCAGCGGTATTTTGCATGGGCCGTATTGTGTGTGAACAACCAAGATGGCCGCATGTGCGTTGAGAATAAAGTGTTGTGTTCTCGAAAGGTGTTGTTCATTCAATGGAAGCTGTCCCAGCCGGTCAACCCATAGGTGGAAATCCCATAGGTTTGTTGTTAGAATAAAGATATTTTGTCCAGTCTTTATTATTTTTAAAGATTTCAGATTCTATATCATAATTTCTTTACTTGTTAAAACTCCATATTGATTAAAACTTACATCAAATTCAAATTTATTTAAATCTGCATTTGGATATTGTTTTAAAAAATTTTGTTTTAATTTTTCTTTTTGGATTTTAGTATGTTTTATTACTTGTTCATAATGTTCTCCATAATACTTTTTAGATGCTTCAACACCCATTTTTTCTTTTATTTAAAGATAATAAATAAAAGAATGAAAAAGATAACTGTATTTCTCAAAGGAAAAGAAACAAATTTGGAATTGGAAAAAACTCTAGCTGTAGAACATGACTATCCAGAAATCTTATTAAAATCTGCAACAGTATTTTGGAATTATAATAATGCTTTTAAATCTAAAAATGATACTTTTACATATGATAATGCAGAAATTACACTCAATCCCGGATACTGGACTTTTGAAATGTTAGTAAAAAAATTTAAAGAAAATGATAGAAAAATAACTTCAACACAAACCTTAGAAAATGGAAAATGTACAATTTTATTGCATAAAGATTTAAATTTAAAAAATTTAGGGTCATTACTTGGATTTGAAAAAATAAATCTACAGTAAAAAATACCGCTTTTACAAGTGATAATATGGTAAACATTAATGTAGGACTCTATTTTATAAATGTTTATTGTGATGCAGTAGATTCTTCAAGAAATTTTGATAACAATGGAAAAAGATCAAATTTAATGACTTGTCTTCCAATCACTACAACACAATCTTTAAAAGGAAGTGTTACACATTTTGAAAATGTGGATAGTCAAGTTTGTATTTATAAAAAACATTACATAAAGTTTGAAATTTCTACAAATAATAATGAGAGCTCTATTGGAATTATACTTTTAGAACTTTATATAAAGTAAAAATAAATGAGTCTAAAGGAAAAAGAATTTGCCTTAGAACGAGAATTACAAAGTTTATATTATAACCCAACTACAGGTTATACCTCTGCAGAAAGACTTTATCAAAAAGCAAAAGAAAATGGATTAAATGTCTCTAGAAAAATGATTAATGATTGGTTAAAAACACAAGATACTTATACTCGATATAAAGTCATTATTAAAAAACATGAATTCCAAAAAACATTTGTTAAAGATTTGGCAGATCAAATCCAAATAGATTTAGTACATATGAAAAAATACCGAAGGGAAAATGATGGATATTTTTGGATTTTAACAAGTGTAGAAACTCTAAGTCAGTATGCGTTTGCTATTCCAGTCTATCAAAAAGATACAAAAAATATGGTAAAAGCAGTAGAAGAATTATTAAAACAATTTAAAACAAGATTTAATGCACTTTATCCAATATTTGTACAATTTGATGATGGAAAAGAATTTTATAATGTTGATGTTAAAACACTTTTAGAAAAACACAAATTAAAATATTTTTCTACATATTCCGGTAGAAAAGCAGCTATTTTTGAAAGATTTAAGAGAACTTTAAAAACAAAAACATGAAAATATTTTTATACCATAGGAAAATATAAATGGATAGATTTTTTAGATCAATTGGCGAAAAATTATAATAACACAAAACATATTAGTATTTTGGTGAAACCTACCTATGTAAATTTTTCGAATAAAGATCAAGTATGGCTTACACTTTATGGTCATCGATTGGGAGAACCTCCAGTACAATAATTTAGAATTCGAGATACAGTTCGAATTTCTGAGTATAAAAATGCTTTTACAAAAGGTTACGAAGCAAATTTTACAGAAGAAATTTTTAAAATTGTAAAAGTTTTTAGAGGTGATCCAAACATGTATGAATTTGAAGATTTGGATGGAGAAGAGATTCTTGGAAAATTTTATGAGCAAGAATGAAGTGCTGTAAATAAAAAAGATGATTTTTACAGAGTTGAAAAAATATTAAAAAGAAAAAAAGTTAATGGAAAAAATATGGTCTTGGTAAAATGGTTAGGATATGGAGATAAACATAATTCTTGGATACCAGAAAAAGATGTAAAAGATTTGTAAAAAATAAGTAAAATGGCAGAAGGTGGATTTGAAGATTTTGAAATGAAAGATATGGATGAAAAATATCCAGAATATGAAAATATGAATGAGCAAGAGTTGGATGACGAACATGATAATCTTACCCGGGAGCGTTTAGATTTGTTGAGAAATGATGATGATAGTGATAAACTAAATAATGTCAGAGAAAGGATAAACTACATCAACCATATCAAACAAAAAAGGTTTGGGGAAACATCTTTTATCAATAATGATGATAATAAAACCATTACTATAAAAAAGAATAATACTAGTGAGCTGCATAATTAACAATAGATTTTAATTGTTATTCCACATAATCTTGATCACAAGGCATGACAAAAAAATTTGTATCATCCAAATATTCCCATTCTCTATAAGTTTTATTATACTCAAATGTTGGACAAATTAAATAAATATGATCAAAATATTGAACATATTCCTTTTCTAACATTTTTAAAAGATACCATGTTTTTGGGCATGCAGTCATACCAACAATAATCATATTAAATGGTTTTGTTTTCCTCGCTTTTTCTTTTGCTTCTTTAGAAAAAGAATCCAAAACATTTTGTTCTTTTTTTTTCCTCATCTTCCATTTATTTTTTCATAAACTCTAAATTTGCAGATTAAATGGGTGGATTAGATGCGGTTGAAAGTAGCGAAGAATTAGAGAAGGACTTGCAGAAATATCAACTTTTAAAAAAGGATGTAAAATCTTTAGTTGAAAAAATAACACCTTATTTGCTATTTTTAGTGGAATTGTAAGCGGTGGAATTATAGTTGGAAAACATGTCATTAAACATAAAAATTCCGATGAAGAAGAAAAGAAGAAAAAGAAGAATCTTAAGAAAATAAATTGTACAATTCTTTATAATTTTTTAATTATAAAGAATTTTTTTTATTTTTTTTTATTTTACAAAGTTATTGGAAGATGATCAATTTTATACCATTTTTCACACAATAGTTTACACACAATTTTTACTTTTATCTCATCTAATTCACCCACATACCAAGTTAAAAATAGCATATCACCTCAAAATAATCCAGTTCCCCATCCATTATATTTAAGAGTTGTAAATGAATTTCTAAGAGAATTAAATGAACCAATTTCAGTTTTTGTATTATCAAAATTTATAGGTGATGATGTAAAAGAATATAATTTTTCTCCATTGCAATAAACATGACTTTTATTTGTTTTATTTGATCCTTCAAAATACCATTGAATAGATATACAATTCACAATATCTTGCTGTCCTGCATTTGCTTTATTTTTATAAGTAGCACGTGCAGTTGAATCTGGACCTATTAATTCATGTAAAGAATTTGAAATAGGGAATACAAGATCACCACGTTGTGAAAACCCCACAAATAAAATATATTTTTTTTAAATGTTGCTGATAATCATCAATGCCAATAAACTGCAAAAAAAGTAGTTATATTATCTTTTCCTGTGCTTGGAGTAAATGTCCAATTTAAAATAATGCCATGCATTACCTGTAAAATAATATCTATTATTTACTAAATAATCACGAGATGAAATAAGTTTTCGTTTACGACCATTAACATCTTGATATAAATGATTTTCATTTAATGTTTTATCATATATTCTATCAATATCAAATGATGAGGTGTTAAATACAAGCTCAATATCTTTTGCAGCATCTGTTAAATAAAATAATCCACGCCCTTCTTTTAAAATATCCAAAACTATAGTTTCTAAAAATTATTTATTTTATTTAAATTGACAAGATCATCTTTTTTAGTTGGTGTTTTTTTTAGATAATTCATTTATATAATTTAAATTGATAACATCTTCTTTTTTTAACTGTTGCATTATCCATAGTTACACGTTTTAAATTTGCATTAGATGTCACGGTTGTATTTGTAATTAATGCACTAGAAGTTGTAGCCACATTTTTAGCTGTAAAATTAGTTCTGATAAAATATCCAGTTACAGTCCCACCTTCTTTTTTTGATAAATAATCTTTCAATATTTCTTTTAATTTTTCTTCTTCTTCATCTTTATTTTTGTTTGGATCTTGGTAGAAGTAAAATAAACTCATTTTTTTTCTTTATTTATTTGTTATGTGTTTTTACGTGATTATAAAATCCAAATAAACCTTTAGCTTTATAACCACAGATTTTACAAGTTTTTAAATTTATCTCTTGTTTCATATGAGCTTTGTCAAAATGAATTGTGTTACGGTAAAGACCGACCGGATAAATGACCCCCTTATCGGGCAAACTGCCTAGGACTAAAGATGCCGTGACAAT
>JBAHVQ010230685.1:0-10294 GCA_036872915.1 Nanipora kamurai
ATTAAACACCACGTTTACAATTATTTTTAATGTGTATACATTTTTTTGGGACACCCTGTATATATATATATATATATTTAATTTACCCCATTTTGTTCAAAGCCAGGCATTTTATGGACTGTTAAAGTTATGAAAAACACAGCCTTTTTTTGTACTAAATCGAGTCCGTGAGGAAAATTAATCCATGCCTACTTCGGGATTCTAACCTAATTTACATGGCGTCATTCTTTGAAAACAGCCATGTAAATTAGTTTATGACGTCTAACGAGACATAGACTCATTCTCCTCACTATCTCGGTTGTGCACCAAAATGGAGCATTCTAGTCCACAGAGTCTCATTCTTGCTGGCGCGCGATTAAAGACTCTGGGGGAGTCCATAAATATATGAACTCTGATTGGTTATTCATTCATTGGCGTTAATTAGCAAATGTCAGGCACGCTTTGTCGATTTCAAAGAGGAAAACAACATTTGCAGACAACCCAAAATCACACAGCCAACCACCACCTTATTAAGTGATGTGACTGAACAGACGTTATCCATTTCAACGAAAGCAAGTCGAAAGCGGATACCCTCAAAACTAGTGGGTTCCGGTACGAATTATCCCAGACCCTGTTATCACGTGCCAACAAGAGAGAGGCTCTGGAAACGAGAATGCAAAATGGGGGTGTTTTTCTACGACTTCGGCGGGCTAAAATGACTGGGTTTGAAGAAAAAAACAAAATGAACAAAATATTTCTCATGGAAGTGTGTGAACTTTCTGTAGTAAAAAGAAATTTTGGAGTGATGTACACTTGAAACATAAATAACGTCAACCGAAGAAAAAATGTTACTGAATACAAACATTTTATTTAGCTGTTATGCAACACTATTGTAAACTATTTTTGGGGGTCTGTCTTCAGCCACTTGAGTTAAGTGTAAATGGCGCAAAGGCCTTATCTGATTTATCTTTTCACTTCGTTGTTTAGTATCGTTTTTTGACATGGGAAATGCTTCGTGTTGTATAATGTTCAATTCTTGTCGTAACTTACTTATTGTCCTGTCATGAGTTCATCCTAAAGGGTTTTTCATTGTCTTTAGCTGGTATGATTTTTGCCAGGCATAACTTGTTGACTTACGCAAGTTGAACTTAGCGTAATCTTGAGTGAAGAAGAAGCTTCGGTATGTTTGGATAAGTAGATGATGGTCAGTGTAAAGTCGAATTATTTCACAGATACTCTGTAAACCTGTGAAACGATCTGATGATCTCATAATTTGTGGTATTTACTAATCCAGAATATTCATGAAGTCGGAAATTGTTTAAATCATAGAAAAACTTTTCAAAAGGGTTTGTCTTGGCTGGCCCATTCCAAATTGAGCCTTACTGTGGAGTAGCAACGAATTATGGTCGATTACGTATGATTGGTTAGTTTTCTGTCAACTGTCAATCACATAATTTTACCCGCCAAGTAAGCATGAAAGAGGATGTCTTATTTACAGAGTAGAGTGCAAAAACAGAAGAGAGAACCAGAGGAAGAGCAGAAATTCCACAGATAGTCAAGAAGAACTATTTGATCCGAACAAACACTCCTAACGAAATTATTTGGCTAGGTGTTGTGCAATTGTCCTCTAATAAAGATCCTACTGCTACCTCGACGCGTGAGTGTTCTACCGCACTAAAAATGCATGACTTCTGTTTTACTAGCGTTTTATTGCTTCACTCTTGGTTTTCAAGTCAATAAATAATCTGTTATGCGAACCTTTTAACGAATATTTTTTAATGTTAAGTCACTAACAAAATATGAGAAATAATGGAACAGTTTAGTTTTATCTAAAGTTTAATTAGAAGTAGCTAGAAAAGAATTTTATTTTCAAGGAGTTTTAATTTTTAACAGCCTGCCACTGTAGTTGTCACATAAATTCAATAGTACTTTTTAGAGATGTTTTGAAACAATTTTTAAATTAAACTAAATAGTAATCTGATCAGACTCTCATTTTATGTAATTATAATCTACGTATTTTCTAGTAGTATTTTACATCTGTATAATTTTCTTAGTTACAAATTATCGATAGGACCCATATTGATAGCTGCTTGTCGTATACTGATAAGGCATTATATCCTGTATAAATAGATATATAAATAAATAAATAAATAAACTAGCCTCACTTCTTACATTACGGCCGTAAATTTACGAAAGAGAACCACGAACTGCAGGTGTCACCCCGGAGCAATTACTCTCGGTCTAGCAGACTCTGAACCGCTAGCAAAACCAGATCATTCAAAAAATGAGAGCTTCGATAATAGCATGAATCAATTTGAATTACGCTTGAAGGGAATTGTTAGGGTAATGATCAACAACTAGCCCTCTCATGGTGAGGAAGGGCGAAGTGAGTCCATTTAACCTTGAAACAACAGGAGCGAATTTTGTGCCAATTAGCCATATTTTAAACGACCCCGTATCTTGGTTTGAGTTGGAACGCAAAGAATTTTTTTCTGTTGTTTGAAGAGACAGCCGCAAGACTAAGAGCATGCAACAACCACAACAAAATGCCTTATTATGATTTTTGTTTCGCTGGCTGCAATAACAATTTTCGGAATGCATCAAGCGTTTACTATCAAAGAGTATCTAACGATCGTGCTATGCGGAAAACATATCAAGTAATTCTTAGAAACAAAGGACTTTATATAAACTCATCCCAGTACCCGGTTTGCTCAGCTTATTTTGAAGAAGCATGTGATACCCTACGACCGATGACCTCCCTTACAGAAATTTCACATGCAAATTCACATATGAAAATCCCAGTGGGCACTTGACATCGTTTGGACAGCGAATTTTGGTCGAAATCACGTCGCGACGTCGATCGACCTGATTTCGACGTCATTTTATCGACGTTTGATCAACATACAAGTGTTGCCCTAGTCAAACGATCAGACGAATTTCTGCAAATAATGCAGATTAAATCGTCAGCAGCCACCACTACACAGTCTATAGAAGCATGGATAATCTGTCGATAAATTAAAATTCAAGATAATAGATAAATCCGCAATAAGCTCGCCTTAGAACGGTAGTTGGTTTTTTCATGTCAGCCTTTACATAGTCTGGTAAATTGACTGTCTCGGCGCCAAGATGTCGGTGGAGTGTCTCACCAATTCTTGGCAAATGATTATCTTTACCAAGCTTTTCTTAGGCAGCCAACTTTAGCAGAAAGCTCTGGATAAAGCTGCTCCAGCAAAGGCTCGTTGCCGTCTTTAAAAGCACAGAACGCACGATCCGAAACGCAGGTCAAAGCCATGATCGAAGACTCGAAGTTCAGTCAAAATGGTCGAACTGGCCACTGTGTCTGTGCGGGCTATTTGACTCATCTAAATCACGTGATCTTGACTAACTTGGACGCCATTTTGTCTAACTTGGGATTAATTCTGCTGTTCTGATTGGTTGAGAGGTGCGAACAAGTAAGTCAAATGGCGTCCAAGATCAGTCAAGCAATTATAAATGCATACCCAACGGTCGGGCTGAGAATAGAGCCTGCAATTTTTTTATCTGACGATCTCGTTGTGACGGAAATACTTCATGTAGCTCAATTAAATTGCAGATTTCTATAATATTTCAATAATTAGAAATTTAAACTAGCTCTCGCGACTATTTGAATACCGAGATTTGCTGCCGCCATAAAATGAAGTTAGAAATAATTGAAAATTTATATTTGAGGTAATTAGCAAAATTACAATATTCTCATTTTTTATAATTTATGAATAATTAAAGGTCTTTTCATGCGTTAGTCATTCGACTGATTTGGCTAACCCTTGATCCGCCACTGAGGTGAAAAGCTGTAAAGGTAAGAAGAACATCTACTGGCACATCAACAAGAATATCAAAATTTATAGGAAAAAGTAAAAAAGTTGGAGAAGAAATTCTAAATTTGACGGGCGCAAGCAGCAAATTACAACATGAAATAATAAGCCGTTAATATAAATATTGTTATTTAAATTCTTAATACTCAGTAGCATTTCAGTGTAAGAACTGTTTTTCAAAGGAACGTGTTACAATAATTTAGTAATCTATTTATATAATATTAATGAAAGCTAACCATGCGATACAATATACAAACTTACTCATCAAAGGTGCGCAACAGTGATCAAACCTAGTTTTCTCTTATACAGAACTCTTTTTATTCTGTTCCCACCAATGGTAATTTTGAGGTTTCAGTTATAAGTGATAAGCAATAATTGGAGCCAATTAACTTGAAAGTTTTTTAATCTATATTTAATGTTAGTTTAGTTACAAGAAGCTATATGTTTACATTTTCTAGATCGCTGCTTAGTTCATCTTCAATTTCTTTTATTGTACTGTATATCCGCTGCATGAGGGATTAGTGTCATCGGCAAATAGAGTGGTCCTTGTTGTTTCTATATCTAGTTGGTAAATCGCTAATTTCTAGAAGAAACAGAAGTGGGCCAGGATTTGATTCTTGAGGGACTCCACGATTAAGTTCCCTTATTCCTGTCGATGCATTATTAATCATCAAAATTTGTCTTTTTGATTTAATATATTATCTAAACTATTCAAGATTAGTCGATTAGTCCCTCTTATTTCAAATTGTTCGAGTTTAGAGATAAAGATATTGTGATTTACTGTGTTATATTCCTTTTTGAAGTTTAGGAATAGAACGCCGTTAATCATTCCATTATCCATATTGTATCGCCATTCATTTGTAAACACTGCAGTTTCAGTCTAATGGCGGGGACGAAAACCATTACATTTGATATCGAGAACAGCGAGCTCTATATGAGACTGAAGAGATAAATTCCGGCTCTTAGGTGAAGTCAAACATTGCGGACATGCAATTTCGTTTCCAAAGCCAGCGATCCTTTGTAGCCAGCGCCAAGGATACGGAGGATCTGAGACAATTTAATGAGATTCGCAATTTGATTGGTTGATGTTGAGCTCTCGCGCCCAGTTTGTTGAGAATCTGTTGCGTACGAATTTCAGACCAAAACTACTACGAAAGTTTTAAGAATTGATCTTCTACCGTAAAATGAACAGTTCTTTCCAGAACTGTGGCGGTAATGTAATTTTCATCAATAAACATCAGAAAAGCGTTATATTGCATTTATGCCGGCAACGACAGCTGCCAGAAGTGGATAAATCAACGATTTGCCTAACCTTGTCGGTAAAATGACAAGTCAGTCCCTATTGTTGACAATAATGTCCTTCAGTACCTTGCACTATTCTTCCTTCAACGGTACATTATCTCTCCTACGAATATGCAATGTGTGCTTTATGGAGACCTTTGTGAAACATTTGTTTTATCCATCCTCCAAGAGTACTTGCTTTGTCAATTTGGAACTGCAGAACTGAATTTAGCGTTTCGGCAGTAAAGCAGCCTATAATGTGTTGTGTCGCCCAAAATCAAGGAGAGAATGTCCTTTTATTCAATTTTCATCTACTTATATACAATCCAACTAATTAATATAACACTATACCTAATTTATTATGCTGACGTATGCTACATCCTCCGTGGTGGCTAATTCTAAAACCTATATATTTTTTAAATTTATTTATATATTAAATAATTTAGCTTTACATTATCTTATAACTTATAACTAATTTCCAAATTTAATAATAAACATAATCATCTGATCGATTATGTTTAGATACTCACCCATAACGAGTTCTTACTACATGCGATTGGTCGGTCGGACTGACTTCTGCTTGTATTTCTCTATCACAAGTATCTACAATCGTTTGCTCTCTTTCATCATCATCAAATAATGTTTTAGTGTCTGTTGGACCATAAATCAAGTAATTCTCATTTCAAATACATGTTTTTCCATTCTGAGTATTTACTATTTCACAGGTATCTCGACCTATAAATTCCACAATGACATATCGCACTGTACTAAACTAAGGTTCTAACTTGCATTGAGTAATATTATGAGCCAAATAGACTACATCTCCCACTTCAAATCTATGGTGTTTGACGTTATTTCTCTGGACATGGTAAATCTTAACACATTTCTTGTATTCTTTTACATTTTTCTCAATTACCTTTTTTGAAATATTTGCCTTCTCCAAACTAGAAACACTCGGTAATGTGGTGCGTATTTCCCTATTAAACAGCATACTGGCAGGAGTTCGTTTAGTCATTGGGTGAGTTATGCTGCGATAAGACAATAAAGTCTGGGGCAACTCCCTCTGCCAAGACTTCCCCTCAACTGCAACTGCTTGAAAATTCTTTTTAAGGTACCTATGAAATCTTTCTATCTTTCCATTACGTCTTGGGTAATATGGAGAACTATGCACGTGCTTGATATTGTTGTGACTCAGAAATTGTTCAAACTCACTTGCTATGAATTGCATGCCGTTATCAGAAACATTTCCTCTGGGTACCGATGCCGTGCAAAAATACTTGATAGAATTTGTACCACATTTTTAGAGCTAACATCACTTGTTACTACCAATTCAGGGAAAGAGGAATAATAATCGATAAAAGTGACCAGATATTTGTCCCTCATTGGACCCACAATATCTACTCCATCTTTTATCCAGGGTCTCTTAGGAAAGGATACTGGTTGCAATGGTGTATTGAAATTAAGTGGTCGAGTGGCAGCACATGCTTCGCAGTCTTGCACTGAACTTTCATTGTTTGTATCCATACCAATCCAAAAATATTTTTGCCTAAGATTTTGTTTCATTCTAACTATGCCCACATGACTTTTATGGGTCAGCTTCAAAACACGTTGAACTAACGCTTCAGGCGCTACAATACGATTTCCTTGCAAAATCATACCATCATACACCAATAATTCATCGCGTAGCAATCTATATGGTTTGAAAATTTCATTTGCAGACCACTTATTCGCCCGAATTAACTTCATCAACACCGCCAAAGTCTTATCCTGTGCTGTGGCAGCCCTCAATTCCGCAAATGAAAGCGCCTTTTCTGATTCATCAAACTGGACAACAAATCTAATATATGCGTCGGCTACTTGCCTCGACGTCGTTTTATCTTTCTCCTGTAATGGTAATCTTGAAAAAAAATCAGATATATTTTTTTTTCCTGCGACATGATATATAGTGTAATTATACTGGTATAATCTCCATGCTAAACGTTGAATTCTCGGTGGCAAAATTTTCCTACAACCAGGAGCTAGTAAACTCGTCAACGGCTTGTTGTCGACACACAATACAAATTCATTGCCAAACAAATAACTATGAAACCTTTCCACCGCCCAGACACAAGCCATTGCTTCACGCTCTATTTGCGAATATCTTTCTTCAGTATTCGATAGCGATCGGCTTATGTATGCATTTGGTTTGGTTTCACCGTCATCCTGCTGCTGAACTAGTACAGCTCCTAGGCCAACGAGGCTTGCATCAGTAATTAAGAACGTTGGACCTCCCAATTTCAAGTATACCAAGACTGACTCACCGGACAGTGCCAATTTCAAACGATCAAACGTGAGTGCTTATCCTCCCATACACAATTAGCACCTCTCCGAGTCAAGGCTCTAAGTGGTTCAACTAAATCGCCATAATGTGAAATAAATTTTGAAAGATAACCACACAGTCCTAAAAATGATTTTAGTTCTGATATATTCCCAGGCACCGTAGCGTTTCGTATGGCTTCTGTCTTAGCTGGGTCAGGCTTTATAGCCTGACTCGATATTAAGTGACCTAAAACCTTCACTTCTTCAAGCCCGAACTCACATTTGTCACAGTTAAGCTTCAAATTGCGTTGCTTACATCTCTCGAAGACATTACGTAAGCGGATAATCAATCCATCCAAAGTATATGCATGCACAATCACATCGTCGATCGACATTTCTACTCCCTCTAAGTCAAACAGAATTTCTTCCATTACCTTCTGGAATGTTTCACTTATATCACTCAAACCAAATGGTATTCGTTTGAACTGAAAACGTCCCGAATTTGTGATGACAGTGGTAAGATGCCGGGATTCTTCAGATAATGAAAGCTGCAAAAACCCGCTCTTAGCGTCAATTTTAGCAAAATATCGAGAACCGCGCAAAGCATTTAAAGTATCTTCTACTTTAGGCAATACATGCCTTTCACGAATTATTGCTTTGTTCAGATCTCTATAGTCGCAACAAAGTCTTAGCCTCCCCGATTGTTTCGGGACTACGACCAAGTTAGACACCCATGCCTTAGGCTTAATACTTTTCTCAATTATACCATTCTTTAGTATCTTACTAACAACTACTCAAGTATATTACATTATGATATTGTGAGGGCTCTGGGAACGAAAAACTTAATTTTGCTGACATTTTCATCAGGTTGTCCCATTCTAGTCCCCAGAGCCTCTTTCTTGCTGGCGCGCGATAAAAGGCTTTGGGATAATCCGTCCCGGAACCCACTAGTTTTGAGGGGTTCCGCTTTCGATGTGCTTTCTTTCAAATCAACGTCTGTTCAGTTACATTACTTAATAAAGTATTAGTTGGCTGTTACAATCGTGCAATGAAAGAGATATCTGCAAATGTTGTTTTTCTTTTTGAAATCTGAACAAAGCGTGCCTGACTTCCGCTAATTAACACAAATGAATGGATAACCAATCAAAGTTCTTATATTTATGGATTCGCCCCAGCTCCTTTTTATGGACCAGAATTCAACAATACGAAGCACAATGGCAATGTATCATCATTATTTATCTCAACGGATTATCTTTCATAATAATATGAAATTTAAGAACATGGAAGATGGGCAATTTTGTACTAATCAGTTTAAATCGTGGAAAGTATAGGCAAGGCTAAATAATCTCACTGGCGGTGAATGACAGCGCTTTTTTCCAACAGCAACACGTTCAACCACTTTGAAAAGTGAAGAATTACACTTTGCTTTACGTTATATGCCATATCAAATTGTCCAACACTCTTCCAGCCCAATGTGCTAAATCTATCTCTGAAAAACTCGGCTGAGAATGTATTTCATCTCATGCTAATGCACGCGTCTTTCAAAATCCTAAGTCAGCTACTGACTCTGTATTTTTAGAAAGAATCTAACAATATGACCAGATAATGGCTCATATAGGGTTTAACTGTCAGGATGAACTTGTATCGTTTGCTGCAAGCCTTGTAATGTCTGCATTTCTGGTTAAAAAAACATCAGTTCTCAATGAAAAAGCCCAATAAGTGGTTGCTTGTTTACGAGTTCATGTTGAAAATCTTATGACCTTATTAACCACAACATAACGATTGCTCTTTCCTCATTGCAACCACTGGCCTATGTATAACTGGACTGCGGGTCTCTGATACTTTTGTATAGCCAAAAGTGTCCGCAATTGATCAGCGCCATCTTGGTCTGTCATCCGACGAGTTCCGACGAGTAATACTACATAAAAACATACAGAACTATCTTCCGAAGGGAAACTTGTAAAAGATATTCAAACTTAGTCTAATTTTCAATGTAGTGACAAATGTTTTTAGCTCTAGAAACGTTGTAAACTCACTAAACTCACTATTCTCTCGAGTTTGATCCCACACTCCTTTCCGATCACATGAAACACATCTTGCATGTAATTGGTGGCTAGGACTGCTTAGGATATACCAAGATGGTGGATATTTGGGGACATTTTCCAGAGGTTCATCCGCAGTCCAGTTATATAGAAGTCAGTGATCGCATCTAGTATGGTAATCCCAGAGGCGTAGGAACCAACTTATCATTGGCGCACAATCCATACCTAGGGGGCCCGAAAGCATAATCCCCTGCAAAATTTTTTATTTTCTCATGCTCTGAAGCACTATCTCCTTCATCTAGAAAGCAATTTTAAGCGAAAAATCCTGAACAGTTAGCTCAACTAGCTAATTTCAGTCCTAATAAAAACAAATATTTACTTCATAGCTCATTTCTTTTAACAAAAAATTAAAACCGGACTACGATATGATTTTATTTTTACCCTTTTAATCGTAATGTAACGAGACAAAAATTTTTTCCTAGGCATCTATACGAATGTATTTCCTTCCTAGGGACAAAGTCTCAAGTTTTCCCCTATCGTTAACTCCTTCCTGGTCGTATAGGTCCTCAGTAACCTATGGAGACTTTATTATTTTACTCTGGCTAACGTCAGACGATTTTACTCGTCAAGGGGAAAGTCCTCGGCCAGAAAAGTGTTAACAAGGGTTCAAAACCTATAATCTTAACTAATTTCTGGCCGTATAGGTCCTCAGTGGCCTATGGAGACTTTAGTATTTTACTCTTGCTAACGTCAGACGATTTTACCTATCAAGGGGAAAGTTCTCGGCCAGGAAAGGGATAATAAACTGATGTAAAGGATTAAAAAATTACAAAAAATAATAAC
>JBAHVQ010230707.1:0-10294 GCA_036872915.1 Nanipora kamurai
TTCTCAGGCTGGACCAATTTCCTCATGGAATTATTTATTTATTTACTAGGGAAAAACATTCCAAGTTTTCGTCGTCAACAGTCAAATCCTGTTCCAGCTAACAATGAGGAAAGTAAGTTTTCTGGCGCTCCATTTTGATCAGACATATTTTGATTTTTTGATCACGAAACTATCGCGGTTCAGTGTTCATCATGTTTCACCCTATAATCGGGACATTTAAGCTGTGGTTAAATTATCAAAGATTTTTTATCCAACATCGTATTGGATAATCATGCTTGATCGTTTAGCTGTTTGTTTTAACTCGACTTTTAAATGTCTTCCTAAGTTTGATCAAGATCAAACATTTTCATCCAACATTTTGCTTAATCAACAAATGTTTCAACGTACATCCGTCAAGGCTTACGTGTGTAAGCGGTAAGTGGCCAATCGTAGATGGCCGTTTCTGTGATGTAATATTCCCGCTATAATATGTCCACCAAGCGTTGACTTTTGTTGGTTTGAAAATCAAAGTTTGATCGTTTAGCCATCCCATATAAGGATTTATGCAAACCCAATGGAATGTCAACGACAATGCCCTTAATACTGTAGAATTTATATCAAAACAAAGAGAATTAATAATTTATCTTAAATATAATCGCAGCGCCATCTTCGTTCTGGATATAAGAGCATGGTTACAATTGCAACGACGACGCTCCATTGCCGTCGAGACAACCTAATGGTAATCCTAACCCTGGGAGTTTGGTATTACCACAGAAGGCATGCGAACGTCCGTCAAGAAGGTTTTTCACACTTGTACGGTGAAGATATCGAGGATGAAATTATCAATTTCCTAGGATCTCAAAACCTCCCCCCTACTCCAACACTCATCCATTTTTGTCCTCCAACTTCTGTGAGGGGAAAACTTCGTCAAAACCTGTAATGCATGTATTTCGAAGAACATGCTGTGAGACGGGAATTTAACCCGTGGCCTTAGTGTTATTAAAATTGAGTTTTTCGAACGAAGTTTTTCACTGCCCTTTTGATTAGATCTAAAATAGATTTGAAACACTGTAAAGTTCTTATTGGTGCTTGAAAACTAATCGAACCCTAACCAATCGGACTAGTGCTTTGTTTCGGGTTAACTTGCATTGATAAAACCTGGCCTTTGAGATAATTTCTCCTAAGATTTCATCTCGTGTTTGTTATCACCGAACATTACTCCAGCAAGGCAAGGTCTCCTCTCACGTATTTTAGAATTCTATTTCACCTGGTATTTAATTCCAGGATTTATCGCATACTATTATTCTCAATTGGCAAGCATTGCGTGGTCTTCTTACAATTGATGATTAATTCTAAGTCGTTGCTAATGAAATTAATGAAATCTTTGATGATTTTAAAATTTTATTTTCGGCATTTAATCAATTTGATGCCCTCATACGTGAAAGCTTATTAATTTCCGAAATGAAACCTCTTAATGCTAACGTCCGCTCCTGTCCATTAGCCCCTTTTTAACTGTCTGTTCTCCTCCCACTTGATTGACTCACACTTGATTCTCAGTTTTCTTCTCAACTTATTCTATTGCTCCATCCCCTGTCACTTTCTATTTTTGTAAATAGTCTACCTGTAAAAATACCGTCATGTTTGTGGAAGTTAATCGTCCAGGTTAGAGTAGTCTTGAGAAGGACTGTTGGAGTAAGTGACTGACGTTTCGACAGCCTTAGCGGCGGTCATCTTCAGAGTCAAAGGACTGTTTTGCTCACTTACACCAACAGTCTTTCTCAAGACTACACTAACCTGGACGATCAACTTCCACAAACATGTCATGATTCTCCCAGGTTCAAACCATTTACTATAAAAATGGCAATACATCCGTAAATAGTCACTCTGAAGATGTTACGAAACATGGAACGAAACGTTGGTTATCAAATATTCTTAAAATAATAAATTTCCGTGATGTTGTTTAAAGCAATTTAATGGGCTCTTATATTCCTTACGCGGATTCTAATTCTAAATTGGTTGACTTAAATTTTTGCTTAATTTTTTTTTAATCCCGTAGAAGATGTTCGAAGGAGTAAAACATTCGGAGGCTTCACAAACATTCGTTCTGGTCAAAAAGGAACATCGGGTACTTATTTCTTCCACTATTCGAAAACTCTTAGCATGCAGCAATACAATAAAAAATATATTCCGTAGATTTTTCCTTCAATATGATTGTACGTGTGAGGCCAGTGGATTTTATCCCAGAAGGTGTTATCGCTCAACCTTACTCGGGGTTATGTTGCTCTAAGTGGGGGGAAAAACTTTTTGAGAGAAAAAGTTCCCTCGCTCGAAGAAAAATTCTCGAATACAGGATTAGCTTATCCTGTATTCTAGGACAAAACTGTGGAACTACCGAGCAATTCCTGACCCAAATCAATGAGACAAACCAAGCCATTTGATTGAGGATGGACAGGTTATTTTAGCCTTAATTTAGATCGATCATATAACCCTTTATCCTTCTCATTATTTCGGGAGGTTATTGTCATTATTATTATTATTATTATTATTATTATTATTATTATTATTATTATTACCAACAATGTTTATACAGGTTAGAACTTGTTCAGTAAAAAATAAATATATAAACGTATTTACACATAGTGCTATGAACCAAGGGCCTGCAACGAAACTAAAAAATGCGCCTGTGACATCGTAACACTGTTCTAAATACCACTAGTGAAGACAGAAACTATGTTGAAATCATTTTACTGTCAGAGACCGCACTCTTTTGATTTTGGCCGACCCGATAAATACATCTCACCAATGTACGATGGAAACTTTTGTTATTTTGGCCCACTTCCTGCTCGAATTTTGCATTCAAACCAAATATATTGAAATCTGCATGAAAAATTGAGTCATAAAAGTGGTTTTTTGCTGGTATATGTCACCTTTGTTGCGAAGTTTAGCAAAACTTTTCGACTCGTGTTTTCAATTTCCTCGGACAATAGTAAGTTAAACTCCCTATTACTTTTAGGAACTAAGCTAGAGGAATATGAATTGTCTCGAAACAAATAATGTTTATTATCTTTAAAGCATACTTTTACCAGTTGCATTTTTAAGTATTTCTAGTTACATTTTGAATAACTGGACTTTCATTCATACCAGCACTAATATAGACGAGGATTATCTTGTATAAACATGTATATTATTATACTAATACTACCACCCGCCACTACAAGAACTCTTGGTACGGTCCTGATCTCTACCCAAAAGATGTGTTAACTTATGATTGATCGAAAGATCATGGCAAATGCAAAGAGCCAATCTCACTGATGCAGGTTACCACAGATGGTCATTTTCTGCGAAAAAGTTCACAGTGCACCAGACTCGAAGAAACTCCGCTCACATTTAGAATTAGTTTTGCTTGATCACTTTACTCGTAGGTTGCCAATTTGACTACTGACAACATTAATGCTAAATGTTTTGGGTAACTTTTTTATGTAGCAGTAGACAGAAAAATTTATGTTTAAATCACCAAAATGAATCCAGCTGAAATTTTCAGCGAAAGGAATACAGTGGAACCCCTAAATGCAGACACATTTGGAACCTCGTATTGACAAGCTGTCCACATCTCAGGGGGTTTGACAGAACAATCCTAAATATAGCCATCTTTGTTTTAAATTAAAATTTCACATTAGTCACCCTGTATAACATTCTTAATAAGGCGACAAAGGGAAATTTTTGTCATTTATAATTTGTACAAAATGTGTAACTGAAACCTGTAACATTGTGACTCAACAGTCTCTATTGATTAACCGTAGGACTACATGGTTTGAAATATTTGGTCGTGCTTGACTGAACTGCATATCTGGAAGTGGAAAACTGTCGCCAAGCTACCTCATTTATCGGATGTACGGACATGAAAAATAGCAATAAGTGAAGTCATAGTGTGCTTATTGAATTTTAATGTTATTAAACGACATGTTCATGTCCGTAAGTACTTTGAAACTTGATTAATAACGGAATGCTCTCAAAATTAGCCTCTTAGCACGGCTTCTTGAACCCTCCAACCCTGCAAAGACTCATCTATTACTGAAAATTGGAAGTTTGAAAACTAGACATGGTGCTAGGGTGCATCTAAGGATTAAAAGGGCCGAATATGCAATGCCGAGTACAGTGAGTATAGTCAAATTTAGGTTAATGAAACACAATTTTCACATAGACTAAAGTTTAGTTGAATCATCGTCAGAACAAAGGAGTCCCAACAGCTATACGTTCCAGTTGACAATTAGAAATGATAAAGAGCTTTCGACATTGACTAATTAATGCTCAACTGTTGTCGTTTCTTGGGGTTCAAGTTTTGTAAAACCTTCGATACTCGGAAAAACCCGGAGCTCCCGACGACAACTCAGAAAAATCTGTTCCCCGAAGATCAAGTGAGTCCCTGAGCAACTGACTCCTTTCCAGCTGTACAGCGTTGCAACTAAGTTCAACGTTTGTTCCCATTCTCTTCTGTAGAGGAAACTATGCCCATGCTGCCCACCAACGACAGTTGCGAGAACGTTTTAATGATTAATATGAAACATTCTGGTCAAGGCAGGCATCAAGGTAGGAGCTAAGCGAGATCGTTATTTTTGTAGTTATCACTATCTATCATGGTTTAATGTAATTAATCATCGACATTTTGCCGGCGGTTCCAGACTTTTATTATTTTACTCTGGCTAACGCCAGTCGATTTTACTCGTCAAAGGAAGAGGTACGGCCGGGAAAGGGTTAAGGATTCCAGCGCCAGTGTACTTGAACAGAGCTAGGGGCTGAGTTAACCCAACTGTTGAAAAATAAATACAACTATACTCTAAGCATGTGCGAACATGCAACGAGTACTAGTGTGTTGCAAGCACAATGTTTGACTCTCAAGGATTTAAGATCGTTCCGTACAGTTTCATTTTTGCATACTGCAATTGGTCGGATCCTTATTTTTGGATATTTTTATTTCTGAAGTAATTATAAGTTCTCCGAGGAGATGATACTACTTTGTGATACTATTCCTGTAGTTCTATGGAACTACAGAAGTAGTATCGTAAACTCAAGATGTGTTACAAAACTTGTGTAATTATTCATCATTGTTACCGTGATAACAATATTTTTGAAACTTCAGCATATTTTGCCGATGGCCAAAATTAAGACACTTTATCTTCCATTTCTTTCCGTGAAGTTTTCTGAAATTTGGTGTCAAAATAGCTATTTCATAGAAGAATAACAAAGCAAAATATTGTGGAAGGATATAAAAACCGTTTTTTTATAATAAAGATTCAAGATTTTAAAAGAATTTTAGTCTGGCGAAAAACCTTGAAAATTTACTATGTTGCGAAACGTTCCTGTTTCCATTGTTTATCAAGTTTGAAAGACATTTACCGCATCAAAATTTATTCCTGGCGTTGACGCAAACGGTGCTGTTGACAACTAGACGAGATCTGTATCTACGCATGCTTATCATACACACTTAACGTTTCATTTTGAGAAAAACAGCTAATTTTTTTTCCCTCGAATCTCGATGTTTCCCATGACGAAGTCGTTGGAAACGTCGAGACTCGAGGGAAGACAAAACAAACTAGTTTCCCGTGCGATCAGACATTAAGTGTTTTATTGTACAGCTGGATTTTTGCTGGATTTTCACCAAATTTTGTCTGTTGAACTGGTCTTTTTTTTGCTGAGTGTTGTAGTCCGAGTGGTCAATAATTGCTCCATTTATCCACCGCGCGGGATGCATTTGATTTGTCTAATTCCACGTGACCTTAAGTCAACCAATGGCAATCTCAGCTGGAGGCAGCAAAAACCCAACTATATAGTAATAAAGACTTATTAAGCGAGCGCGAGGTCCAGATGGGAAAGTACTTCCCTGCGGTTCTCGTACATACGGAACGACGAAGAAGCAATGTCTGTACTAAAACATCGAAGGCAAGTGCTTTCCTGTGTAGACCGAACAAAATAATTTAATAAGGAATTTATTATTAGGCTCCTTGTATAGTTTTTTGCGTTTGAAAAACTGGCTATCTGCGTTTCCTGTTTGTCGCTTACGAGGTAACATTTTCATGTCACTTCAGGTCTGCAGCAGTCGGGCATTCATTTGTGATCTTTTTCGGTAAAAGAACGTTAATAGAAAGCTGGACTTATGTTCCAGAACATACTATTGCCCGGAATATTTCAGTGAAGACACCAAGCTCACGTTTATACGTGTTCAAATCGACTCGGACTTTACTGCCAAAACTTACCGGTTAATAAAAAGCGTCTTGACCGGGCGGTCAATATCGTAAAATCTGGGACCGTTCAGCAACCAATCAGCGTTCGTAATTTTGCGTACCGAACGAAAAACGTATAAAAAGATTGCGTAGGTTAGTGACCTCATCGTAGGTAACTGCGTTGGATATTAAAAGGCGCCATAATCACAGAGGTTTTGTTCAGAATGTAGTGTACAAAGTAATTTTAACCAATCCCCTATTGAAAGTCAATCCAGAGAGCTACCCTAAGGTGTAGCTTTATGACGAATAATGGAAGTGGCAGTGGTGAAATTAAACTTGCAGTAGTCGTAGGTACATGCATACGTTCAGTTTCTTCAATTTTATTCAAGTCGTTCGGGGTACACATTGGGAATAAAAACATAGCCCTCGAATCGTCGCAAAAGTAACTTCACTGACTCCAAGCCTGCGTAAGGGCATAGTATAAACACACTGCGATTAATCGTGCCAATTTCTGGTTTAGGTGCCTGATAGTTGGTATTAAAATTCGGTTTAGAAAGTAAACTCCCAGGTACTTGGGAAGTTTTACATTAATTCACAAGTCAGAACAATCGGAATTGTCTGGGTTTGTCACTACTCCGGACAGTTACAATTTTACTACTTTCAGCTGGACCCAAATGCGCTGCAAGTCTTAACAGACTTGCCAAAAAAGGCTGTAAAACTATAAAAATTTATACATATTGTTTACCATTCCGAGACACCTCAGTTCATCAGATGTCAATCTATTCGAGAACCAAGATTCAACGATTCTGAACAATTACTGTACAGTAACTGGGCGTTTAGATTGTTGTTAAAACTCTTTTTTGGCTTTGAAACATTAACCTGCCAGATGATGTCAATCAAACCGTGTAAAATTCCTTGTGCATTTTCTGTAAAGCTCGGGTGGACTTACATTTAAGCAAATCCATGTTGTAACTCTTAATGGCTCGGGGAATAAGAAATTTCATGCACATCTCAATGTAATAATTGCCTTTAGTACGAACCAACTAGTGGTCTGTTACAAATCGTGCGTTCTAATTGGCTGACCAACCAATGGTTTAATAATGCTAGACCATTAGTAGCGGAATAAGTCAATTCAAATCAAACCAATGGCAGAAAAATCTCGTTTTTCTGGGTTCAGAAGAGTGTTTGGATAATTTGTGCGAGCTTTCGGTTCTTGAAAAGACTAAAAAGCCAACAAAGCAAGGGATGAAGGTCTTGAACGGTAAAAACTGAATTTGTCAAATTTTTTGATTCAAACTATCTATACTTCGTAAAAGTTAATCGTCCAGGTTAGTGTAGTCTTAAGAAAGATTGTTGGTGAAAGTGACTGTCTTAACTATCTTCTCATGGACAACTCGGCCTCGTTGTCTAATTGGTAAATAGATTCGCTGGGCGGGAAGCACGATCTCTGGAGGATATCAATATCCTGCGACATATTTTGAGAAACAGCCGTTCACTCGTAGGAGTTTCGCCGCGATGCTGCATGTTCCACAAAAAGCGTGGCATGACATTAAATATTTCTGTATTCCTACGCGTGAATGGCTCTTCAGTGAATGATTAAAATCCACAATCAGCCAACAACTTCAAAAAGTAAAAGTGAAAACATATTCCGAGAAATAATGTCATCTCGAATCTTGAGTTTACAAGATGACATTATTTTCTGGAATACGTTTTCTCTTATCGGATATAATTAGTTGTGCATTGATATTCAGTGTAACTTTATTCAAGCTCATAAACTCAGTTGAAAAAAAAAAAAAGCCAAAACGTTTATTAATTTGTTCCTCAAACATTTCTTCTCTCTATTTCTTCAGAACACACAACGAAAACCTTAAAAATCGGAGATCTAAATGCCGAAGTTTACCGCACAGTTTGCGGTAAATTGAATCTTAGTATTGATGGTAAAGATTGGCAAACCTTAGCTGGTAAGATGGGATATTCTAATGAGGATGTGAAGGAATTCAAACGTTCGGATAATCCTGGAGACTCTCTTCTGTCGCACTGGGGAACTAAAGCTGGGAATGATGTGACAAAACTGACTAAATTACTTCTAGAAATGGAAAGAAGTGACATTACTGAACAGTTTGAACCAGAACGGATATGAACAATATTTCGTTCACCAGTTAGGCTATCCTCATAGCATAATAATATTCTTTTAATATGATTTAGAAAGGTTAAATTAACATTAGGTAAATCTCTTTTCCACACCCTAAGAAATCCATACTTTGGGTCGAAAGTGAACGAAGTCGCAGTGCGGTATCTCTATTTTTCGCAGTACTCCTTTATAATAGCGCTGGTTTTGTATTTATTCTGGAAACACATTTGGGAACCATCACGATCACCCATCGTTGAATTGTGGGGTGTTGAAGCCAATAAGGTGACGAAGTCTAAAAGGACTAATTTTAACCCCAGACAAAACGACAGTAATTTTATGGTGGTGTGATAATTAAGCTTTTATACATAGCTTTGTAGTTTAAGGATAGGTTAACCTAGCAAATGTATATATTAACATGTACCACAAGACAAACTTCCCACATGGAAAAGTATGGTTTCTACAGCATGAAATAATTTAGCATAACATTTTTGTAGCTGCTACTGAACCTCGCCAACAGTCGTCAAAACATTACACAATTTTGTATCAGTATCATATCACCCCGGCGTTTGAGTGTTTAGGCCATGCAGGAATGGCGGAGTGAACCAGGGACAGAAAGGAGAGATGCGGAAAGGGAAAACAGGCAGAAGACGTTTTCCGTAAAAATAGCCACTTTTTTTTGTTTAGATTAACTGATCAGTGCGGTCATTATATCAAGCTTTACCTATTAAGCAACCCAGCATGCTTTCTCAAGAACATAAGAAAGTAATTTATTTTTTTCTTCTTCAATTTTAATTTCGCACTCCTCTGTTCCTGTGTGACACATTCACTCATTCAGTAGTCATGCAAAGATCGAGCTTTGCTACTTTAAGCCTCCGATACATGCTGCAATTTGTTCTCGTCCTGGCTACGCAATTCAAGATTTTCGTTTCAGCAAAAAGTTGCTACGTCTACAATACGAACAACGTTAAAGATAAAAGTAAAAGACTACGCATCTAACAATACATTACTTGAATTGTCAGGATTGGATAATTGGTTAGTTAGAATAGGATTATTGCATTGTAAGTGAACATGGGTGATAAACGCCGCAACAGTCAATTTTAGATGTGTAATTTTGTAAATGTTGCAGAGAAAAGTTCAAACTTAGGAACTTTCTGTAGGGCCTTTCTTTGTAACGCAATCACACTTCGCGAACTGGATGTCATTAGAGGAGTCTAACGGAGAAAAATGCTCGACACAGACGATTTCCTCACTGGAAATACGAAAAGGCGAGATGTCGCGCAGTTAGACCTAACTGCAATCTGATTAGCACCAACAAGAACTGCTCGGATAAAGCGACTATTGTTCTCATCTTCCTCAATCGTTTGCCCTTTTGAAACGAAATCAAAACAAATATTAAATAATTCTGAACATGTAAAGTCTTTGTATAACTTTAGTTTCTTTTTCTTCAATTTTACGTTATTGAACTTAAGTCCCTTGGCCTTAAATTCGTTCAGTTCTTTTGTAAGGGACTTAATGTAATCGTTGTCGCATTGTTGACGTTTTGCTGTCCTGTGAAGCACCACGCACAAGGAACTTAAGCTGAGACTTATTTGAGTAAATGCTGTTGTTATCAGGCGCATATTTACTATGTTTTTGAGTTGTTGACGAAGTTTCTTTGAGAACTGTGTCGGCGAGCAAATGCAGAAGGTCGGCCGCTTCCGAACTTCTGTTTCGGACAACCGGCGCGCTGTTCTTCTGAAACGACTAAGTAATTGGTACTCGGGCCGGTCGCGGTTGTCTCGGCAGTATCGCGATCATTCGATCGAAAATATATTCCTGATCTTCCATTTCGTTAGGTCACGGAGTAATCCGTTTAGATTAAGCAAAGATACTAGGGATATATTCATAATATCTATATATCCTTTTCGGATTCGCATTGAAATATGCACCACACATGCGGGTGTACTTGTTCACCATTACGCTGTCT
>JBAHVQ010230718.1:0-10293 GCA_036872915.1 Nanipora kamurai
TTGTTTAATTATTCGCACAATAAACACTACTGAAATATGATCTATGTTATGGGTTTTGTTAGGTGAACACATTTGGTATATATATATATATATATATACATATATATACATATATACATATATATATACATATATATATATATATATAACTACAGACGGAACCCTTTCGGCCTTATATATACATACAGTATTTTGCTTACCTTAAAAATCCACTACAGCCTGTTTCATCCGCTTAGGAATCATCACGTGGAAGAGCTTGCTCTACTTATGCGGTATCAAGCACTCTTTTGCATTTCGTAAACCAAAACTCGCTCATTTTAAAACTGTACTTTTATCCTTTTAACTGAAATATATATATAATGTTAGATGCATGCCACTCCGAGTGACAAATCATAACGGACAAGTAGAGAAAAATGTACTTAAAGTTGGACACGAGCTTAGTTCGTGAACAAAGTTCGTGTTCAACTCTAAGTATTTACATCATCATTATCATATCGTGACTTCCGCTAAGGCAGTACCTATAGTGAACTTGCACCCTAGCTCCTAGCTCACCATCTCAGTCGTGGTAGCTCAGTGGTTAGAGCGTCTCACCGGTCATCAGAAAGTTGCTGGTTCGATTCCCGTCTAGGGCTCAGAAATCGTTTTTTTGGAGAGAACGAGCTTGTCCACTAGTCGTCTTAGAAAAAAATTTACTTGGCTCGGCTGGGATTCGAACTCGCGAGCTTTGGTTTACTCGTCCGACGCTCTACTAACTGAGCTACAAGTCAAGTTGAGAGCGGGTCAAGCATAATTATTCTGTACCCGAGTTCATTCTCCTAAATCAACTATTCTAAATCAGGATAAGACTTAAAATGTCTCGATATTGAATATCTTAATATATTGAACTTAAAAGAATTAAACGTCCAACACTCTATCAAATGGAAAATAATTAACCAATGTAGGCCCTATTCCAACAAAACCAAAAGATGTAACCTATGCCTGTACGAAAATTTATTATAATTTGCCATCCAGAACTAAGCTCACTGAACACTAGGAACGAACTTATATCGATATGTAGACATAGGAAAAAATACTTGCTAAGCAGCCAATAACGGGACAGCCTTATTATTCATAATCACACACCATTCTCATGACGCCATTCGTGCTATTACAGTTTCAAGTTACCTAAGCAATAACATCAAACGCGATAATCACCTGACGAGTGTGGTAAGCTGCGCTTGCCATACGAAACAAATTTGTAGTGATTAAAGTTTAAATGAAGTAATTCAAGTTTGTCCTTTTGTCCTACTATATATATATTTATCTGTCGTCTTATGATTGCGAAAGCATGAAACACGGTGTAACGACAATCGACAAGCTGTAAATATTAGATAACTTCAAATAAATTGTTACTATATATATCTATTATGCATAGCTAACATAAGGTACCTGGTTATTTGTGAAGGTGCTAACCTTCACCATAACACCTACACATGCCTAAACCTAACCAAAATCATTGTACAGACCTAACAATGATTTTAAAGTTAGAATGTAATTAATTTAGAAAACCAATCGATGGGTTTAACTTTTGAATAGTTTACTTTGGGCTGTTAAGTTGGTTTTTCATTGTACGAAAAAGACAAAAAATTGTCGCAGTTTTTGTCACACTATTTTTATCATATGTTTTGTAACTGTTTGACATCTTACGTTTTTTTGCTAAAACTTCGCCCAATTGCAGGAAATAGCTTTTCAGAGTTCTTATAGATCAAAATTTCCAGGGGTGCACGCCCAGGACCCCCCTCTGGTGGCTCCTGGTGTCTTCAGCGGTCGGAAGACCAGCATCCATTTAGTTCTCGACTTCGAAACACTCACCGCAGGGCCTGTGAAACAAATATATATATGGACGGTTTAAAGCTGATTCTTCCCAGCGACGGTCGAGTCAGAGTTGCAATGAGAAGAAGAAAGCGTTTCGTTACAATCTAGTGAAAATCAACCGACGCAGTTGTAAGCAGAGTTTTCTAAAGCCTGGTCCTCATGTAATTATAATGATCTTGCAACTATCGTACAATACAAGATTTTTCAATCGCATGATTGTCAAATAGTATTGTTTTCATATAATCATAATAATCGTAAGATTATCTTGAAAAGATCTTGAAAACCAAGCTTTAGCAGACGGGGAAGAAACAAATCCTAATGCTCGTTCTCGGCATTGTGATTGGTTAATTCTTCTGCTTCAGCTTGCGACACCGACAACATAGTTTTCACTAGATCGTAAGCGACGCCGTCACAAGATGCTTTTGACTGTGATTCCGTGGAATTTGCGACTTCGCTTACGACTCCGTTGTTTAATTTTCACAAGGTCGTAAGAGCACTAAAGTCTAAAGACTCCGATTACAACTCTGACTCCGTCACCAGCGAAAACCAGCTAAGACCAACAGGAAGTTCATGTATATAGAATTGAAAATAAATGGGTAAATCAAGTTGTCTTTCATTCACATTTGATATTAATTAGCATATTTCTGCCAGCGACGATTAAAACTTTATATAATGCGATGTTGTAATAATCTACAGTCACGACTATCCAGACAAATAGTGGGTTTTTCTTTCATACTAACCAAACAAGTAATCATTGTTATCTTTATTGTTGCAGATGACAAGTGATTCAGCGATAGGTCTTAGAATTGTTTATTCTATTTTGTGGGTCAGTTTATGTTTAATGAAGTTCTCCGAAATCAACGCTCAGTGCATTGGAAACGGCTTAAAGGACTGTGCTTGTAATTTTATCAAAGCTTGTGAGTGGGATTCTTCAACGAAGAAATTTTCAAGCTTCAGAGGTTCCGATCGTGATCTAGAAGAGTTCTTCCCATCTGGTTTGAAAGAACTTGCCAACGATAAGTCACAGATTGCCGAAATTTGTGAACCCAGCTCAATCGGTATTTTTTATGATTGCAAAAATCGGATTCCTTTAGCCTGCACGTATGTGATGACCGCAGATCAATATACCTATCCTCATTATGACAGAGGAAGCCATCCCTTCATTCAAAGCGATTTCATTGAAACTAATTTACAGCAACAAGATTACGACTACTACAAATCTTCAATGAGGATGCCTTGTTATGAAACTGCAGGTAAAAAGAGTTATATTGAACCCAACTGGTATGAAACAATCAAAAAACGCGTTTCTCCGCTGTTTCGGAAATGTTCTAGAAGACATCCAACGTCCCCCATTCATAGGGGTCATCTCATCGCAGCTCAATATGGCCGCGGCCGTGTTAGCAGGGTTAAAGAGACGTTTGTCTATACAAATGCTGTTCCACAATTTGCGACGCTAAACTCGGGAAGTTGGAAAAACGCTGAAAGGGAACTTATTGTGTGGGCAACAAATAACTGTAATGGAGCCCCTTTGCATGTAATTGTAGGCAGCGTCCCCTCAACATTTGGGCAAAATGAGAAACGATTTTTTGGTGAGCCGGGTTTTAGTGATTACGAAGGTCCTTCGAAAATCTATTTGGACAAGAAAAGACCATATCGGGTTAATATGCCTGCATACATGTGGACTGCAGCGTGTTGTCAAACTAACTCTTTCACAAAAAGTACTGCCTTCTATGCAAAAAACCATCCTGGGAAAGGTTTAGTGAAACAAAGAGCACCTAATAATTTATTTCTAAATATTCAAGATTATCCATTTGGGCGAGCAAGATCAATACAACTTTTTCCACAAGAGCCAGAATGCCTCAATAACAGCAATTATGTAAGACTTATGTGATTCTCCATCCTGGCTTATGTAGTCATCTCACAGAGCAACATTCGAATGGTGTACTAAGTTCTGAAGACTCTTGTGATTGCAACGTATATCTCATAAAGAACAATCCTATGTGACAACCGTACCTTATATAGTAAAGATTTTTCGGACAGACCAAGTGAATGAGCGAGGTCTGGTAAAAAACCGTAGTCATATATTTTCTTGCAAGGACCGAGCAAACAAGGTTAATTAGGAATTTATTATATGGCTTGATAATTTTGTCTTCATTTTTTGGCATGGTTTTTAGATGTCGCTGCTTACCTAACCTCGCAACCTGTTTGTTTAGTTCAATAAAACCTTCACTTGCCACTGTTTTATGCTAATAGCTTTTAATACATCACTAACGTTCCAGTACATTGTATTCTTTTAATTTCTTCGATGTAGATACCTATTCCTCATTAATTTTCATTAAAAATCCAGGGACCAAGGAAGCAGGGGGGCACGTGCCCCTGTTTTTTCTTATTGAATTCCATTGAATATCATGAATTCCTCTAATTAAATGAAAATACCGGTATATTTATCATTGTAAGTATGATTGAATCAATTTGGTTTAAATACTAGTGATTTCTAAACTTGCCTCCTTATCAACCTCGTTCCCCGAGCCTTCTTCCTTGTGGAAATTGGCGAGAGCGGAAAAGGACATCGGCTGCTTCAGCACCCAGAAATACACTGTGTAATAAATTAACGAGTTAATTTGACATGCAAAAATATTCTGAGTAATGGCGGACTCATCCCATTCTCGTTCCGAAAGCGCTGGCGCGCGAAAAAGGCTCTGAGGGAATGCATACAGGAAGTGCTACTTTTCTAGTACTACTTTTTAATGCACCGACGTCAAAATTAGCTATTTTTGTCCTGACGATCAGATTCTTCTTCTACTGACTTTGGACCAATGTTCATTTGCAATACACCGTTGATTTATAATATTTCGTTTCCTCGGCGATAGCATATGCCGCGATCGAAGTAGATTCCATCATCCAATGCTAATATATGTCGGACTTTCTTGGCCGTACGGATAGGCGGGAATCCTCCGCCGTTAAAACAAAGAATAAACTGGTTAAAGCCATGGACGGCAAGGTTAAAGCGTGATAGGTTGTTGACATAGATTATGAAAGTTTTATGTACTTCTAATGTTTGATTGCTCCGAGAAGGAACATATTTGGTGACTAAGCTACAGTTTAAAATTATATCATATTACGGTCGTTATATTATACGCTCTCTATAGGTTATTTTTGTGATCTCCTTTGCCTTCTTGACTGATTTTATAACGGATTTTCTCTGTGATTAGTAGTTTTATTTCTTTGCACATTAAATTGAATTTAACAATTTTTTCTCTGCATATTTTACTTCCTGACCTTGTGTGTTGACGAAGCCCATTGTTTTCAATGATGTTTAAATCCGTCATCAGCCCGCGGCAAGCGTTTAATTTTCCGAATCAATATTGATGTATGACTTGATGTCATTGCAAGTAGAGAAATGAATTTATGGTAACTCAGAAAGGGACTGGGGAGAGCATGAAAATCAAGAGGCAGTAGTCTTACTAATTATATTGTTGATTTAGACTTTAGATTTAGAATTTATGGGCGTGAAATTTGGTTGGTGGAGGTGTTTAAGGCTAACTTAGCTGGAAGGCTAGATTTAAAATCTTTAAGTCTTCAGGAAAATACAGAAAAATGATCATGGCCTGAAATTTTCGCACGGCCTCAAACTCAGATATGTCTCTTATTTGTCAAATAAATTATCCTTTACCGCAGCATTGGTCGCTATAACAGTTCAGATATAAGACGTTTCCTCGAGGCTTGTATTGAATTCTTCATTGTTTGCCGGGCAAAAATTTAACTCAAGATATTTGAAGATATTCTTGTAATCAACTTTGGAGTGCATGGTTGACCCATAGCCACCATTTTCGGTTTCAAAATTTGACCCCGAGTTATCGTTCCAGTCTTTTTTAGAGTTCATGAGACCAAAAGGCCGCCATGCTGATTAGCTGATTGAGTTGTGTCAGCCTTCCAGTTTATATCGATTTCAGTGGGTCCTCATTCGTTCTAAGTTCACTGCCTCGAAAGTTAAGCCAAGATACAATCAGCCAAGGAAAACTTACCACTGACCTGTTCAAGTGAGTGAAACTTACCAATCGAAGAAAGAAGTGATACAATTGAATGGCCCTTCACGGTTATCTCGAGAACGAACGCATCAGTTAACCCTTTAACGGCCAGGCTCTTTTTCTTTTGTTCTTTATTCTCTCTTTGTTTTTGTTTTCTTTTCTCATTACTTCTTTTGTTCCAGGGGTCCTGTATACAGGACACTGGTCGTTAAAGAGTTAAACTGAGACTTTTTCCTGCGATGCTAAGAATACTATTTGCACAGAATTAGAAACAGTACTACGTTGTTCATAGTTCTCTTATTGTCACGAAAGACCGTTTATTGTACTTTTTTAATTTTCATAACATGAAGAAAATATTATTTTAAACTAATTAAATTTTAATGAATAAGAATATTGTGAACATAATTTTGGAAAAAATGAACACCACCCAACATAAAATGTCTGATTTACAAGGACTATCTGGTGGTGCAGTGGGTGCTGTTGCTAAGATTATTAATCAATGATGATTATCAATCGAATACGACCCGGTATGCTCATTGGTACATTCTGCACAGTTTGACAAGCTTCGCCTGAGGTGGAAAGCAGTCTTTATACTAAATTTTTAAGTGCAATTTGAACCAGATGAGATCTAATAAATCCAAAAACTATGCATCTGTTTGTTCATTGATCAAATTCTGATGAAGTTGTGAAAGTTTTATGGTCGACAATGGAAATGGGTTGAACGAGGAAGTATCACTAGAAGTTGTGTACCCGTCATCTGGGTTGATGTATTCTTAAAATAGTCTGTTGTTTGTCTCTGGTGCTTCAAATGTCTCAGCTGTGGTCATCTTCAGATGAGGCCGTCTTGACTCCGATAATCACTTGCTGAAGCCATACCAAGTAACGTCGGATATTAACTTAGACGCATATGATCTTCACATATGATCTTGGTAGACTTTACATGAACGTTTACTGTTGATTTTATTTATCCCAGAAGATTGGAAGCTCAAGATATCTCTTAGACCTTTTCAAAAATCCACGAGTACTTTCTTAGACCGCATTTCTACTCCAAAACACACCGGATAAGATTATCTGAAATATATGATAAATTTTATTTTAAAAATAACAATTCATCCCTCAATCATTCCACTTACTCCCCGCTGACCACTCGCTGGGAGGACGCCTTGGTGTTCGTTATTTTACGTATTTGGAATGGAGTCTCTTCACCATTAAGATATAATCTTTCAGTTAATGATCTTCACCAGATTGATTTTTGTAGATTGACCTAGGATGGCATTTTTCTAGACTTTATTTCATGCTCTTATTTGGTTACTGGACTGCGAGCTAAGAACATATACGACGCTGTTATTCAACAATCATTTTCAATATATAAGACTACTAAACATGGAACTGGCTTTGCTTAATGCGCAGTAATAAAAATTTCTTAAAATTAGGAATGGTCGATTCTCCAGCGACATCAGATAATATCCTTGACTTGATATGCACAAGTTCTCCTTAACTCAGGTTAAGAATGCTGGGCCACCATCTGATAATTTTCCAGTTAATTTTGATATAAATGCATCACCGAAATTGAGGAAAACTGGACGTAAAATAAGATTTAATTTTAAAAAAGCGGATTTTAAAGGTTTAAAATAAAGTTCTTCAACTTTTTTCACTTAGATTGGGAATGAACGAAGTAACACCGCAAGAAGATTTTCATCATCAGTGGGATCACTGGTACGATCTTGTATCAAGGACAATGAATTCATTCATACCTAAAGTAAAATGACGTAACAGAAATAATCGACCATGGATTACTATTTGCAGTGTGAAGAAGGATTAGAAAAACTGAAGATACTATTCTGAAAGAAGAACTCAGTAGAAAGAGGTAATGGTTAAAAAACTGGGTGCGTGCTGAAAGATTAAAATTTTTAAACCGTATGGCCGATGAAGTCCAAAATTGTCCAAAAATGTTTTGGTCATATTTTCCTTTCAAAAATAAGAAACGCTCCGTTCCTGATACTGTAACATACAATGGTAAAAGAGTATCTGATTACTGTAGTGTCCTAGTAACCGGACATCCAGTTAGGCAATAATGAATCTGGCGCTCTTGGAACGCGCTGAAAAAAGTACGTAACACGCTTTCGAAACCTTGTAGTTGCGCTAAATATAACGGATAAATCGAGACAGAAAGCTCTCTTATGGCACTACACTGGCGACGAAGTGAATGACATTTTCGATATGCTTCCAGACACGAATGCAGCAGACGATAATGGCCCACTTGAGAAAGCGATCGACGCGCTTACTGCCTATTTTCAACCGAAGCAAAACACTGCCTACGAGGAATACCAGTTTCGCCTGGTTAAACAGGAGAGAGACGAGACATTGATGACATTCTACACCCGACTAAAGCACTTAGCGTTGACATGCGAATTCACGGATGCGGATAGAGGAATCATGTCACGAATTGTTCGACAATGCTCATCATCGAAACTTCGACGCAAAGCACTCAGCAAACCGAAATTAAGCCTACAACAGCTACTAGAATACGGCAAAGCAGCAGCAACAGGGATGTTCAATCGAACTATGCCCAGCAAGCTTCCCGAACTACCAAGCGAAATATCTGACCAAGCTGGTATTAAAGAACGAGACGAGAAGGCCAAGAGCAAAATGAAAGCCTATGGAGACAACAAAGTATACGTAAAACCTCAGAACATCTCAGTTGGTGACACCGTCGTCGTAAAACGCGATCCTTCTTGAAGTCAGACACACCCTTCGACCCAAAACTATACGTCGTAACTGAACAGAAAGGAACCATGATTGCAGCTGCACGAGATGACAAAGAAATCACAAGAAACTCCTCCCTATTTAAACAAATAGAAGAAAACGACGGAGTCACGAAAAGACAAGACGAAACAAAGGATGAACATCCTGAACCTGAACCTTCTACACAACAAGGAACAAGAACTCAAAGTTAAACAGTTTTACCTTGACGTTACCCAGAACGGAGTACAAGACGACCACCAGCCTAACTTTCGCATTATCTTGTAAAGTGACATTCAAGTAAAGATATTTAACTTAAAACTTAGAATTCATATTATTTTCTACAGAATAAACACATCCCACAAGGGAAGGGATGTAGTGTCCTAGTAACCGGACATCCGGTTATGTAATAATGTAAAATAGAAGTTAATAAAATATGATTCGCACTATAATGCTGGAGTCGTAAACATTACAATTACCATGGGAAAGCTGAGGCTTTTAATATCTTTTTTTTTACAATCTGTTTTCGAAGACCATACTCGATACGGGAAAGTTAGTATGTAAGCACTTCTGCACAGCCCCTCTAGACAATAGATGTTCAGCTTGACGAAATATGCAAATATCTGTCTATTCTAGACATATCAAAAGCTATTGAACCTGATCAATTGCCAACCGTTGTATTAAAGGAATGTGCTGAAACGTTGGCACCGTCTATTACAGTATTTATACAAGCCAGGCTTCAGTCAGAAATGGTTTCTGTCCAGTCCAGTCTCACTTTTATCACTTTTGTCCAAGATACAGGAAAAGGGTGTTGCAGTTTGCTTCGTTTCCCATATCTCAGATAAACTGTATGAGGTGCAACATGGATTTCAAAAAGGTTTATCATGTACAACGAAATAAGCTCGACTAAATGCAGAACACTAACCTGGTTCATGTGGGCGCTTGGTAAATGTCAGACGACCAATGAATGTTCGTCAAACTCGTAACCTCAGAAAAATGATTTCTGAGCCCTAGACCGGGATTAAACCTGCAACCTTCCCATGACCCCAACCTTCGGTAAAACGGTGCATCATGGGCAATCAGGACTAAAAGAAATGCTTGATCCGTGCAGTCACTTTTAAAGGAAACACGTGACCCATGAATTAACGGGGCAAGTATTTCTTTTCAATTTAGTTCTGATTACCCATAATGCAAGGTTTTCGTAAAAAAACACATTCCTCGAAGTGTTCCACAAATATGGGATGGCCCCAAATAAGGGCATGGAAACTGACATCATTTATCTTGATTTCGGTAAGGCTTTTGACTCTGTGTGTCACCGAAAGCTCGAGAATAAATTTACAAAATTATTTGTCTAATTCGTTGTCTTATTGTTTAAAATTATTTTTATAAATTATTTGTCTTATTTGTCGTATTCAAAACATCGTGCCAGAACTTTGGGTAGCCTAAAGCCGAATTCGCAATACAGTGTAGCAATATTCGCCGACAACTCGAAGTGTTATGCTATCATAGACAGGGGCGTAGCTAGCTCCTTAGCATTGGTCCGACATTTCTGTAGCAAAGCGGAGAAGAAAAATAGTCCCCAGTGCCTCCAGCCCCCCTGCTCCTACGCTTATGAAGAATAACGCCTGAAATAGTATAGGCTAAATGCTAGAATACAACGAAGTGCAAT
>JBAHVQ010230729.1:0-10292 GCA_036872915.1 Nanipora kamurai
GGGATGTTAGAAGTGCTATAATGCCTACTGATGGTGAGAATGAGAACATTTTGATTGTTTGTAGGGTACGGCCACTGAGCCAAGCTGAGAAAGATCGGGGAGATCAAGATGTTGTGAAAGTACCTGGCGAAGGAGTGATCTCGGTAAGATTTGCTTGGGTGGCATTTTAATTGAAGTAAAGAAAGTAACAAATTCTCTGAATTTGCAAGCAAAGAGAAAATTTTATGCATGTGATAATATACAGTGCATATGTCAAATTCAACTTTGTTTTGTTAGTTTTACATAACTTTGCAGTCAAAGTTATGAAACTTTGATCTGTTTACTCTAAGCTGTCAGACAGTGTGTTGTTCACATAGGTTCTTAATTTCAAAAACCTGGAGCTTCTATATTACTTTTTATGTATTTGAGAATGAATCTAGACGATTTGAACCATCTCTTGCTTGGAAGAGTTTGTGAACTAAGTTGCATATTTTTATCTTTATTATAATTAAGGTGTTTGCATACTGTAAGGAATGACAAAGAGATAATATGGTGGTCACAATTATCAAGCATGATGCAAACTTTCAGAGAAAACATTACACCATAATTAGTAATGCTAAGAAACATTTGTTTAAAAAAATTACTATCAAGCTATCCAGATGAAGAAAAAATGTAAAGATAATATTCAGTGTGTTCAAACAGTTTTCAAAAGTGCATAAATTTTAATATTGTTTGGATTAATGTAATCCCCTATGCTAATCCAAGACTTTTTGCACCCACTTCTCTTGTTGACATAAAAAGTCAAAGTCTGTCGACATTGTCTTGACTGCTATCTACATATTGATTTGCAAACAGCTACATTAACTAATTGTATGGAAACAATTTACTGTATTACACTTCAGTCACAGGTTGACAGTAGAATTAGCCAGCATCTTTTAAAGTCTTGCAACTGTGGAATGTCCTGGACTCAGAAGAACTCTGAGCTCCAGATGGGACTCAAACCTGCAACCATCCCATCCCATCCTGTCTCAAGCTCAGAGTTTTTCTGAGTCCATGGTGTTCCACAGTTTGATCAGCAAAAATTTCCCAAGACTTTAATAGTATCAAACTGCAAACTCAAATTCAAAATTAGTATCTTTTATTCCCATTTTGCATACTCTGTTTCTATGTTCAAGCTAAATTTGTTTTTGTGTGGCTCAGTCTTAAAAAAGTTTCATGTAAATGGTACTTGAAAGTAGGTACTTGATGTGCTGTGTAAAGAAAAGCTGTCAACTGGTAAATGTTGGACTGAAAACTAATCATGTGATTTTGATGTAGATCTTGATTTTTTAAACTATGCAGATTGACAACAATTTAGGTCAGAGCAAACCATTTACATTTAACAGAGTTTTCTCTGTGGATGCTGATCAGGAAAAGGCAAGTGAAATAAGGAGCTAGAGGGTGGAAAGGTAAGAGAGAGGAAGAGAGGAGGGAAGAAGGAGGGGAGAGGGAGAGGAGTGTGGAGAGGGGAGGAATGAGGGAGAAGGAAGAGGGAAGAGATGGAGAAGAGAGAGGGAAGAGAGGGAAAGTTGTAGGGGTGGAGAGAGCTACAGATAGAGGGAGATGGAGGAGGTGAGAAGCAGGAGGGAGAGCGGGTTGAGGGAGGAAGAATAGGACAGATGGAGAAGAAAAAGTGAGAGGGAAGAAAAAAAAATGAGTGGAGAAGAGTGAAGGGCAGAGAATGCAGAAAATGGAAAGGAATGGAAGTTTTCCTCAGAACCCGAGATTTACGGAATTTGCAGAACTAGTTGCGCTCGAGAATAACTCTTAGCAATCTTGGTCTTTTTAAAGTATCTCAGAAGCTTAAATTTAATTGTCTTCTAAAGACAGGTCTGTTTTTATTTTTTACCTAATAAAGGTATTTGATGAATGTGGAATCAAACATTTGATAGACATGGCATTGGAAGGGTGAGTGTAGGTATAAACGCAGTGATATCATGCTGATAGTAATATAATTAAAAACTAATTTTCCAGGCTTTTGGCACTGGTTTTAGTTTCCCTTCATTCAGTCCTAATCTTTATTTTAGAAAGATCTACCAGCCTCCGTTTAAATTCGCTGTGCTAGGAAAGACACTAGGACTATTCGCAATTGCTTTCGAATTGGTTTGGTATTTTTCCCGCCAAGAAACGACCGGGGGTTGAAATAATATTCTATGAGCAGTTGGATTACCTTGTTTGGATAGCCGCTTCAAAACTGCTTATTTTTATGTTTATAGTAACACGAAACTGAAGCGAAACGCTATACCTTATGTGTGGTGTTAATAAGAGGCTCGGCGTCGAGCAAGCTTATAGGACTTACCAATTATTACCTGTTACTAGGCATTATTATATCGCAACGTTCGTTCTCCGGTCTGTACGCAAAATGACGCACGCTGATTGGCTGCCTAGCTGTGCAATAAGTTTTTCGTACAGACCGGCTAGCAGTTTGAGGCGCGAAATGTGAGTTCCTTGTCCGATTTATACATTTTCCGGCCATACGAAATCCTCGGGCAAATACTTTTCCATACAGACCTCACAGTCGGTTAATAAGTAATCGATATTGCGTGCGGCGTGGTGCGAAATGCCGTGCGTGATGGCTTGGGGTGCTGTATTTCGCGTCAATTCTTTTAGGAAGTTTTTCGAGGCACGGAAAAGTACGCCGTGTAAAATTAAACCATAGTTTGAATTTTTACGATCCGTATACAATGCTGGATTGGTGAACGATCTCATTTTTGTATTGATACCCACTAAATATCTCAGACTTCATATTTTGGCACTGTACGAAAGACAAAAATATATCAACACTAACCTCCGTGTACGTATATATCGAGAAACCATCGATGTAAAAGTAGAGCACCGCATGGGCTGTCTTAAACGATGTCTATAAAACCTAAAGGGTCAGGGAAAATCGAAAAATTTTGATAGTAAAGTATGAGTATAAGAAATAACTTGGTATACTTATCTACAGGTATTCGTGCACGGTTTTAGCGTTTGGACAAACAGGATCCGGAAAGACGTACACCCTGACTGGTCCCGTAAACTTGGTACGTCCTGGTATTTTATTACCAATCTTTTAGTTCTGTTACTTAGTCTGTAGAAAAACATTTTGAAAAACAAACTTATTTACAGGATAGACGTATTATATTCGTTGGAAGTTTCGACGCTTTAAGAAATCCCAGCTTTATTGAGTCTCCAAATTGGATCGAAACCTCGACCTTCTAATGAGTAGTGAAAGACTTAGGTTTGGTTTACACGGTGCGACTATTCGGGCCGATTTCTGGCCTGGACACATGTTAAGTTGAGAAGCAGTCAGCAGAATGATACTTGGGCTCGAATTTGCCTGCTTTTTATTAATCATCATTCACCTAAACCAGAAATTGGCCCGATAAGTCGTGTGTGAAAAGTGTGAAAACTTACCCTTACCACCAAGCTGTTAAGGCTGGGTTTACACATTAAGATTAATCGAGCCGATTTCTGGCTTAAATGCATGGTAAGTTTGAGAAGCAGTCAGCAAAATGCCCCGTGGGCTAAAACAGAAATCAGCTCGATTAGTTGAAACGGCCCCTTGAAAACCAGGAATTTAAACAGCGCTGAAGGGCTATCGTTTTTAAATAATTTTAAATAATAACAACAACAACAACAACAACAGCAACAATAATAATAATAATAATGACTTTCTTATTAACAAAAGTGCTTTGGAATACAACCTGAGTAGTTTAAGTGCGTATTGTTAAAAAAGTACAGCACGAAAAGAAAATCGATGGGCAAACGTTCGTCTAAAGTCCGCCATCTTGTTGCAGCTTTATGGTCATGTTAAGTCAAGTAACACTTAATTTATTGTTTGACATGTGTTTTACTCAAGCTTTTATGGTTCAATTTCTTCTGTGAACTAAGTTCGTAGTAGGTTTTCCCCGTTTGAATGAACTTGTTTTTTCCTATTTTGACTTTCACTGTGAACTTAATGGTGGGATTTTTCACGTCTCACGCTTCTTCAGTTCACAGTCTGACGAATTGGTAAAACGTAGTATTTTGCCTTGAAAACACGCGTGTAATCATTTAACTTTAATTTTAGTCGGCCCCATGCAATTACCCATACAAACAGATAGATTGATAAATTTTATGTAAGCACATTAGCTACTTCAACAATGTGTTGATTTTCAATTGGGGCCTGCATAACGGCATCAACGCACAATATGATAAGGACAAGGAACTAAAGACTAAAATAGTATATAGGATACCAGACTGCAAGTCTCGAGAAGTAATAACCACTCGCTACAAATAAGATCCGTTTGATTTCTTTAATCTTTAATGTAGGGAAGTAACTGGGATGAAGACGCGGATATTTTGCCGGCAGCTGAAACGTTTGGTCTGATGCAAAGGTATGAAATTAGATTTTTTGGTGATACTGGGTGATCATATTTTGTTGAAGTGACCGACTCCAAGATGGGTTTTTCGAATCAGATCGAAATTTTATACTAATATCAATCTTAACTAAAAAGACCCTTAAATAAGGGTACGATTTTAGCAAAATTGTTCCCATGAAAATACGAGTGCAGCATGCATTACAATCGGCTGTATTGATAACAGCGGCTGTTTCGAGTACTCCTTTTCTGAACTTGACCGTCTGTGACTCCAGAAATCCCGGAAAGACTGGGTTCTAGGTAAACAGCAGTGAACTCAACAGTGTGTGCCAAGAGAAACGCTACCCTAGTCATGCTTCGTTAATATTCTTTACAAATTACCTTTTGTACAGCAAGTGATTTCTGAAGAATAATTATTATGATTTAACAGAGTACAGTTTAGCTTATAACTATGTTATGCTTGTGGAACACCACGTTTTAGTTTATCGCTTTATTTATTGTCTTATTTTATTTTATAGTGATAAAATAAAACGTGGTGCGCAGTTTTGCCATTGTTTTGCATGTCTACTTGACGTACAAGACCGCGAAAGGTCCATGTCCGCCATCTTTGGCTTCACCTGAAGGCGGGAAGATATCTCTCCAGTCATATACAGCTCACTGGTAAACAGCGCGAGCTATGATTGGTTTTTGTAAACCTTCAGCCAGTCACAATTTGGGCTGGGTATCCAGGGTCCAGTCTTTTCGGGTTTTTGGAGTGCTCTATAAGACCTCTGGTAAATCCAAATTGGAGTTTCGACTGCGTATGAGCTACGAGTCTGAACCAAATTTGTCACTTGTACATTGTCTTGAAAATGCAAGTGTGACTTCAATTGAATGCTGAAGCCTTCGACCAATGTTATAAGTAAAAGAACATTTTATCCTGACCTAGATCAAATGCGCAGAAAATGAAAGCTGAACCTCCGAAATGGCCCATTAAATTCTCGTATGCATCAACTTCAAAAACTCATGAATAATTCATGAGGAAAACACAAAGGAAAATCAAAACCCGTGTCGTACCTTAAAATGTCATAAAGACACACTCATTTTTCTGGTCGAATTTTCTTGGCTTAGAAAACATTAATTCTCAAACTTTCTTCGTCAATTAGCTTATAAACAGGACTGTTTTTGAAGTTATTCCAAAAATTCGTAGCATGTGTTTTATCGGATCTAAAATACTCGACTGTCGCCTTCTGTTTTATATCCGTCCCAATTCATCGCACTTTAAAACATTTGTTGAATGTTTGAAATTCCACTTTTTCTAGATCCTTCCGGTACTTAATCAAGCAAATGAGCATTAAAAAGTCAAATTTTACTTTGAAAGCATCCTACCTTGAGGTATATAACGAAAAGGTGCGTACAAATACATAGCAACCAGTATATTTAGTTGCTGAAGTATTACAAATTCAGACTGTGGGGTGTAGTCACGCGTGATATAAATACAATCACGTGACATGAAGTACACGTGGTCTCCAGAAAAAATTACGCATCCTTTATGGTCTAGTAAAGAGATTAATTCGGTATGTCAAGTGTCGAAATAAATCAGCATTAAAGTTTTTATAGCCGATCGCAAGTTAAAAAGTATTGATTACCAATAAGCCTCAAGGCTAAAGCTACGTTTCCATTTGTACGGATACACATGCGATTACGATACCTATTTGTATACGAGTTACGGACACGTTTTCGTATCGTATTCGTATCCGTGCCCGTATCCGTACATATGGAAACACTTCTGTTCTTCCCAGTCATCGCGATTTTTTTCGTGCTCGTATCGATCAGCATCGGTACAAACGGAAAAGTAGCTTAAGGTTGATCGTCGACACTTCGTGACTTTTTAATCAGGTGTAATGACTGGGTTTTTTTTTTCATTTATTTTGGCATATGATTTTACAAATTATTCTCTGTTCCACTACGAATAAGATGAAAGTAATAGAAAGATACTTAAGCAGTTTACGGAACTAGTGTTTTTTGAACCTCCATACATGTTTTAGTTTTAAAACCAAGGTAATTGCAATATGTTGCAAACTAACAGGTAACCCGCATTCGTTGTAAGGTATCAAGCTGACTTCTGCTAAAACTAATGGAACCTTAGTGGAAACCTTAATGGAACTATTTTTTGCGATAGTAAAATTTAGCGATTTTAAAAATTCCGTATTTAACGCGCAACTTAATTTAGCTGTAGAGAAACTGACGTTTCGAGCGAAGGCCCTAGGACGTTTTACTCCGACGAAGGGTCTTCGCTCGAAACGAGAGCGAAGTTTCTCTACACTTAAGTTCTGGCAGATTCCCAACCCTTTTGGTTTTCTACAAGCCGTTCAATACTGCCGACGCAGCACTCTATATAACTTAATTTAGCGATTTTTTTAAGATTTAGAAGAGAAATGGGATAAATTTAGAGAGTGGAAATTAGTGCGACAACTAATGTTTCCGATTCGATAAAAAATCGCCAAACTCGCTAAAATAAGTTGTCGCAAAAAATAGTTGCATTAAGGTAACACACACTGAACTGTTTTTTTTCCAGGAATTGGTGAAGCTGAACATTCGCACAAAGTTCTATTTTTCTCCTGTCTCAATAAACTTTAGCATATTACGTGTTTCTTCGACCAAAATATATCTTGTGTCTCCATACAAACAATCGAACATTATTAATCGTAAGCAAAGATCGCGAGCGAAGAAGCGGATTCCAGAAATGATGTGCACAAGTTGGCGTAATATAATAAATTTTAAATCATGTTTACGGATCAGGAGTAGCTCATAATTTTGCCACTCCACCTTCGAACATGGTTTCGTTATTTAAAGTTGCCTGAATCTCGGTTAATTTCCGCTTGAGTTTCAAGACCATTCCCTTTTGTATTTTTATGTGGATTAGCATGTAAGTTATCATCCAGACTTTAAACACGTTTCCCATTACTTACGTTTTGGTGCTTCCCAGGTGCAAGATCTGCTAGAACTTTCCTCATCTCGTGATTCACTCGTTGTCCGCTGGTCGGCTGATCAAGGATTTTATGTCGAAGATTTATTCTGTGTGAAATGTGAAACCGAAGATGACTTAATGGCAGTTCTTGAAGAAGGTATTCATCTGAAATTTATTCCTAACCCAGTCGCGTTTAATTGTGGTATGGTGAAGTGTATTGAACGGTTTTGTTTCACTGTGGTCTAACAGACACAAGATTATACGGTTATTAACTTGCGTTGTCTTGTAGTACACAGTGCTGCATTGCATTGAAATGTTTTGCTCTGTATTGTATTGTATTGTATTGTATTGTATTGTATTGTATTGTATTGTATTGTATTGTGTTGTGTTGTGTTGTATGGCCCGACAAGTCCAAATTACGCAATAGACAAGTCCGAATATCCTGCGATATTTGACCAGCAAGTAATTTGTACTCTAAAAATCCTGTTTGACGAAGTTTTTCCTTCCCTGATGAGTACGATTAATTGTACATTATTGGTATAAACCTCCTAGTTAGGTATATGTCTTGCATTGTCTTACATTGCATAGACCGAATTCATATATCGCGGTCAATTTAATATTATTTTATATTATATTTTTATAATAAATTAGCCTAAATGTCTCGTTTTTGTGTTGACTTTCTTCTGAAATGAAGTGAGAACGAGGTATCTTTGGCTATGTGAATGTTAAAAAATATTAAATTGGCGGCTACGAATGAATTCGATCAATTACATTGTATTGTATAGAGCCCTTGCTCGCATGAATTAAACGACCAATTTGGAGGTCAACTTCAAAGTTCCGATATTAAACTGTCCAAATAATTTATGCAAATTCTATTGTTTGGTCCTCCAAATTGCTGGTCTAATTTATGCGTGTAGGGGGTCGATTGCATGGATTGTGGTGTAGTTTCTTTTACTGTGTTGTATTGTATTCTCGTGTATTGTAAATCGTTTGGTCTCGTATCTTGTCGTGTCATATTATAAGGTATTGTAATTGCCATATACTGCATTGTACTGCATTGCATCGTATCACATTAAGTACCGTATCGTATTGTATTGACAGTCATTGGGTTACGATATCAGATGGTGTTAGAGCCACAAAGACTTAATTCTTAGCCCAGCACAAATCCTGAGATACACTGTATAGTTGAATTGTAAGATATGGATAAAGATAGTTTCGCATGGCGAGAAAGGCAAGAAGACATTTCTCCCTTTCTTTTTAAGGTTTACATCATCGTCAAGTTCGGGCTCACTGTATTAACGACCATTCTAGCAGGAGCCACTGCATGTTAACTTTACACTTGGACAGTGAGACAGTACGTAACTATTTCCATTCTGTTTTCGCTGTAATTAGTTAAGGCCGTTGAGAACTTGAAAGAGCCTTAGGTTGATTAACATTTTAAAGTTGGCAGAAATTGATAAAATAGCCCGAGAAATCTAGCTGAACCTGTTGGTCACGGTTCGTGGCTAGTATGTCACACGAATAAGTACTTTTCTGATAATTCGAGCAGGAAACTTGTATAAACCGCAAAATCGTAGACTGAAGTATGATGTTTGGGTGTTTGACTGAATAACAAAAATACGAAATTTCTTCCAAATAGTCGAATTCACGCAAGTTTCAGTCATAGCAGCAGTTACGAGAAAGTGCAAAAGTTGATTTCGTAAAAAATTTTGTACATTTAAGTCGGATATTTGGGTATTGGACCGAATACATTTGACTGGTTGACAACCCAGAAATAGTTTAAGATTTTCTTTGGGCTAAATCATTCCGTCAAATCAGTGTGACATCATAAAATGCCCGAGGCTCTCTATTTTACTCTTTTCTTTTGCTGAGGTCCTGTGGAATTCACGCAAGGTTCCCACCCTGTTGTTACGAAATTTATACACTTATATAAAGTTGCTGCGAGTCAACGCAATCTTTGGCGAATTGGCAACAACTAGCAAGACGAGTGGCAACTTCAAGTTTACGGCAAAGTTGCGTTCTCGTCGTCAAGATATTATTAAAAATACATATTTTCCGTCTTATCCACAGCGCGAATCAGAGGACGACAGCGATTTTGTTGCGGTCAAGTATGGCAGGCTTTGTTTTGTTGATCTTGCTGGTAAGTTCCGAAACACACTTTGACTTACATTGGAGAATGATGATACGAAAAAGTCCCGATCATCTGTTTTGTTCTCCCTACGGTCCTAAGCCGTGCATCTCTCGTACTTCCTCATCATCGGCATGTTGAATCCTGAACTTCGAATAGTTAAATCATTAAGAAACAACGGAAGTCCATTACCTAGTTTTGTACCACGTTGAAACCTGGCACTAATGGAAAATTCTAGACAGAAACAAAACTGGCATTATCTGAAATACTGTTAAAGTTCTTATCCGTTTGTGCCATTTTTACGTGCGGCAAAAAATGCGTCCATAAACAGGGTACCGTGGATAATCAGGACTAAACTGAAAAAATTTTTCCGAAACGTTTTACATTATATGTAACTTTAATTATAACGCTCCTCCGCACAGAAAACATTGGGTACATTAGTAACATGTGTGGTCATTTAATTTGCAGTTCAGAATTTAAAATAGCGAACTTTGCAGTTTTTGCTAATATTAGTATTTACTTACTACTTTAGGAAACGAACGTGTTAAGGAAACAAAATCATCTGGAGAGCTATTTACTGAATCGCAGAACATCAATAAAAGCTTACTTACTTTAGGTATGCACTGTATAAGTGATCATTGCCAAATGTCAAATACCAAATCGATAATTGTGGGACAACCCCTCACCTGTAACAATATGAAAAATACCCAAATTGGAAAAACCAAAACCTATGCACTATCCTAGGGGTGCACTATTGTGCGGGATGTTGGTGGCACAGTGGTAGTGCACGTGTCTTTCACCTCTGTGACTAGGGTTCGATTCTGGCTACGCGCAGTTTTCTGATTAAAGTTACCTT